>CAWWDY010000626.1:0-248245 GCA_963942605.1 Poecilus cupreus | reverse complement strand
TTTAAACTTGCAAAAACATATAAAAACGCTGTTTTTAACTATTCAAACTGATAAATTCAGGTGAAACGGCGATTTATGAGAAATGACGATAAAATTGCTGTTTTAAACTTGCAAAAACATAGAAAAACGCTGTTTTTAACTATTCAAACTGACAAATTCATGTTTCTTTCGTGTGAAACGGCGTTTTATGAGAAATGACGATAAAATTGCTGTTTTAAACTTGCAAAAACATAGAAAAACGCTGTTTTTGAACTATTCAAACTGACAAATTCATGTTTCTTTCGAGTGAAACGGCGATTTATGAGAAATGACGATAAAATTGCTGTTTTAAACTTGCAAAAACATAGAAAAACGCTGTTTTCAACTATTCAAACTGACAAATTCATGTTTCTTTCGTGTGAAACTGCGATTTATGAGAAATGACGATAAAATTGCTGTTTTAAACATGAAAAAACATAGAAAAAACGCTGTTTTGAACTATTCAAACTGACAAATTCATGTTTCTTTCGTGTGAAACGGCGATTTATGAGAAATGACGATAAAATTGCTGTTTTAAAACTTGCAAAAACATAGAAAAACGCTGTTTTGAACTATTCAAACTGACAAATTCATGTTTCTTTCGTGTGAAACGGCGATTTATGAGAAATGACGATAAAATTGCTGTTTTAAACTTGCAAAAACATAGAAAAACGCTGTTTTGAACTATTCAAACTGACAAATTCATGTTTCTTTCGTGTGAAACGGCGATTTATGAGAAATGACGATAAAATTATATATATATATATATATATATATATATAATATATATATATATATATATATATATATATATCATCACGCCTTTTACCCATTAAGGGTGTGGCACTCTGCTTACGCAGATCTCGGTAGGTGATATATTTTTGCGTATGAAGTGCGGTTACCAGCCGTCAAGTCATAGCCCCCAAAGTTGTTAGTGGAGGGGGAACCACAGGGGTAAATTTAAATTTGTAACTGTCGGCAGTGGGATTCGAACTGAGGATCTCACGATCCACAGTCCGACACGTTACCCACGGAGCTATTGCTGTTTTAAACTTGCAAAAACATAGAAAAACGCTGTTTTTAACTATTCAAAC
Source organism: Poecilus cupreus (assembly GCA_963942605.1). Classification (NCBI taxonomy): domain Eukaryota; kingdom Metazoa; phylum Arthropoda; class Insecta; order Coleoptera; family Carabidae; genus Poecilus; species Poecilus cupreus. Next base: position 247,133 of record CAWWDY010000626.1, on the reverse strand, counting down.
TGATAAATTCATGTTTCTTTCGTGTGAAACCGGCGATTATGAGAAATGACGTTAAAATTGCTGTTTTAAACTTGCAAAAACATAGAAAAACGCTGTTTTTAACTATTCAAACTGATAAATTCAGGTTTCTTTCGTTCGAAACGGTGGATTTTGTGAAATCACGATAAAACTGCTGTTTTAAACTTGCAAAAACATAGAAAAACGCTGTTTTTAACTATTCAAACTGATAAATTCAGGTGAAACGGCGATTTATGAGAAATGACGATAAAATTGCTGTTTTAAACTTGCAAAAACATAGAAAAAACGCTGTTTTTAACTATTCAAACTGACAAATTCATGTTTCTTTCGTGTGAAACGGCGTTTTATGAGAAATGACGATAAAATTGCTGTTTTAAACTTGCAAAAACATAGAAAAACGTTGTTTTGAACTATTCAAACCGACAAATTCATGTTTCTTTCGAGTGAAACGGCGATTTATGAGAAATGACGATAAAATTGCTGTTTTAAACTTGCAAAAACATAGAAAACGCTGTTTTCAACTATTCAAACTGACAAATTCATGTTTCTTTCGTGTGAAACGGCGATTTATGAGAAATGACGATAAAATTGCTGTTTTAAACATGAAAAAACATAGAAAAACGCTGTTTTGAACTATTCAAACTGACAAATTCATGTTTCTTTCGTGTGAAACGGCGATTTATGAGAAATGACGATAAAATTGCTGTTTTAAACTTGCAAAAACATAGAAAAACGCTGTTTTGAACTATTCAAACTGACAAATTCATGTTTCTTTCGTGTGAAACGGCGATTTATGAGAAATGACGATAAAATTGCTGTTTTAAACTTGCAAAAACATAGAAAAACGCTGTTTTGAACTATTCAAACTGACAAATTCATGTTTCTTTCGTGTGAAACGGCGATTTATGAGAAATGACGATAAAATTGCTGTTTTAAACTTGCAAAAACATAGAAAAAACGCTGTTTTTTAACTATTCAAACTGATAAATTCAGGTTTCTTTCGTTCGAAACGGTGGATTTTTGTGAAATCACGATAAAACTGCTGTTTTAAACTTGCAAAAACATAGAAAAAACGCTGTTTTTAACTATTCAAACTGATAAATTCAGGTTTCTTTCGTGTGAAACGGCGATTTATGAGAAATGACGATAAAATTGCTGTTTTAAACTTGCAAAAACATAGAAAAACGCTGTTTTTAACTATTCAAACTGACAAATTCATGTTTCTTTCGTGTGAAACGGCGTTCTATGAGAAATGACGATAAAATTGCTGTTTTACACTTGCAAAAACATAGAAAAACGCTGTTTTGAACTATTCAAACTGACAAATTCATGTTTCTTTCGTGTGAAACGGCGATTTATGAGAAATGACGATAAAATTGCTGTTTTAAACTTGCAAAAACATAGAAAAAACGCTGTTTTGAACTATTCAAACTGACAAATTCATGTTTCTTTCGTGTGAAACGGCGATTTATGAGAAATGACGATAAAATTGCTGTTTTAAACTTGCAAAAACATAGAAAAACGCTGTTTTTAACTATTCAAACTGATAAATTCATGTTTCTTTCGTGTGAAACGGCGATTTATGAGAAATGACGATAAAATTGCTGTTTTAAACCTGCAAAAACATAGAAAAAACGCTGTTTTTAACTATTCAAACTGATAAATTCAGGTTTCTTTCGTTCGAAACGGTGGATTTTTGTGAAATCACGATAAAACTGCTGTTTTAAACTTGCAAAAACATAGAAAAACGCTGGTTTGAACTATTCAAACTGATAAATTCATGTTTCTTTCGTGTGAAACGGCGATTTATGAGAAATGACGATAAAATTGCTGTTTTAAACTTGCAAAAACATATAAAAACGCTGTTTTTAACTATTCAAACTGATAAATTCAGGTGAAACGGCGATTTATGAGAAATGACGATAAAATTGCTGTTTTAAACTTGCAAAAACATAGAAAAACGCTGTTTTTAACTATTCAAACTGACAAATTCATGTTTCTTTCGTGTGAAACGGCGTTTTATGAGAAATGACGATAAAATTGCTGTTTTAAACTTGCAAAAACATAGAAAAACGCTGTTTTGAATTATTCAAACTGACAAATTCATGTTTCTTTCGAGTGAAACGGCGATTTATGAGAAATGACGATAAAATTGCTGTTTTAAACTTGCAAAAACATAGAAAAACGCTGTTTTCAACTATTCAAACTGACAAATTCATGTTTCTTTCGTGTGAAACTGCGATTTATGAGAAATGACGATAAAATTGCTGTTTTAAACATGAAAAAACATAGAAAAAACGCTGTTTTGAACTATTCAAACTGACAAATTCATGTTTCTTTCGTGTGAAACGGCGATTTATGAGAAATGACGATAAAATTGCTGTTTTAAACTTGCAAAAACATAGAAAAACGCTGTTTTGAACTATTCAAACTGACAAATTCATGTTTCTTTCGTGTGAAACGGCGATTTATGAGAAATGACGATAAAATTGCTGTTTTAAACTTGCAAAAACATAGAAAAACGCTGTTTTGAACTATTCAAACTGACAAATTCATGTTTCTTTCGTGTGAAACGGCGATTTATGAGAAATGACGATAAAATTGCTGTTTTAAACTTGCAAAAACATAGAAAAACGCTGTTTTTAACTATTCAAACTGATAAATTCATGTTTCTTTCGTGTGAAACGGCGATTTATGAGAAATGACGTTAAAATTGCTGTTTTAAACTTGCAAAAACATAGAAAAACGCTGTTTTTAACTATTCAAACTGATAAATTCAGGTTTCTTTCGTTCGAAACGGTGGATTTTTGTGAAATCACGATAAAACTGCTGTTTTAAACTTGCAAAAACATAGAAAAACGCTGTTTTTAACTATTCAAACTGATAAATTCAGGTGAAACGGCGATTTATGAGAAATGACGATAAAATTGCTGTTTTAAACTTGCAAAAACATAGAAAAACGCTGTTTTTAACTATTCAAACTGACAAATTCATGTTTCTTTCGTGTGAAACGGCGTTTTATGAGAAATGACGATAAAATTGCTGTTTTAAACTTGCAAAAACATAGAAAAACGCTGTTTTCAACTATTCAAACTGACAAATTCATGTTTCTTTCGTGTGAAACGGCGATTTATGAGAAATGACGATAAAATTGCTGTTTTAAACATGAAAAAACATAGAAAAACGCTGTTTTCAACTATTCAAACTGACAAATTCATGTTTCTTTCGTGTGAAACGGCGATTTATGAGAAATGACGATAAAATTGCTGTTTTAAACTTGCAAAAACATAGAAAAACGCTGTTTTGAACTATTCAAACTGACAAATTCATGTTTCTTTCGTGTGAAACGGCGATTTATGAGAAATGACGATAAAATTGCTGTTTTAAACTTGCAAAAACATAGAAAAACGCTGTTTTGAACTATTCAAACTGACAAATTCATGTTTCTTTCGTGTGAAACGGCGATTTATGAGAAATGACGATAAAATTGCTGTTTTAAACTTGCAAAAACATAGAAAAAACGCTGTTTTGAACTATTCAAACTGACAAATTCAAGTTTCTTTCGTGTGAAACGGCGATTTATGAGAAATGACGATAAAATTGCTGTTTTAAACTTGCAAAAACATAGAAAAACGCTGTTTTTAACTATTCAAAGTGATAAATTCAGGTTTCTTTCGTTCGAAACGGTGGATTTTTGTGAAATCACGATAAAACTGCTGTTTTAAACTTGCAAAAACATAGAAAAACGCTGTTTTTAACTATTCAAACTGATAAATTCAGGTTTCTTTCGTGTGAAACGGCGATTTATGAGAAATGACGATAAAATTGCTGTTTTAAACTTGCAAAAACATAGAAAAACGCTGTTTTCAACTATTCAAACTGACAAATTCATGTTTCTTTCGTGTGAAACGGCGATTTATGAGAAATGACGATAAAATTGCTGTTTTAAACATGAAAAAACATAGAAAAACGCTGTTTTGAACTATTCAAACTGACAAATTCATGTTTCTTTCGTGTGAAACGGCGATTTATGAGAAATGACGATAAAATTGCTGTTTTAAACTTGCAAAAACATAGAAAAACGCTGTTTTTAACTATTCAAACTGATAAATTCATGTTTCTTTCGTGTGAAACGGCGATTTATGAGAAATGACGATAAAATTGCTGTTTTAAACTTGCAAAAATATAGAAAAACGCTGTTTTTAACTATTCAAACTGATAAATTCAGGTTTCTTTCGTGCGAAACGGTGGATTTTTGTGAAATCACGATAAAACTGCTGTTTTAAACTTGCAAAAACATAGAAAAACGCTGTTTTTAACTATTCAAACTGATAAATTCATGTTTCTTTCGTGTGAAACGGCGATTTATGAGAAATGACGATAAAATTGCTGTTTTAAACTTGCAAAAACATAGAAAAACGCTGTTTTTAACTATTCAAACTGATAAATTCAGGTTTCTTTCGTTCGAAACGGTGGATTTTTGTGAAATCACGATAAAACTGCTGTTTTAAACTTGCAAAAACATAGAAAAACGCTGTTTTGAACTATTCAAACTGATAAATTCATGTTTCTTTCGTGTGAAACGGCGATTTATGAGAAATGACGATAAAATTGCTGTTTTAAACTTGCAAAAACATAGAAAAACGCTGTTTTTAACTATTCAAACTGATAAAATCAGGTGAAACGGCGATTTATGAAAAATGACGATAAAATTGCTGTTTTAAACTTGCAAAAACATAGAAAAACACTGTTTTGAACTATTCAAACTGACAAATTCATGTTTCTTTCGAGTGAAACGGCGATTTATGAGAAATGACGATAAAATTGCTGTTTTAAACTTGCAAAAACATAGAAAAACGCTGTTTTCAACTATTCAAACTGACAAATTCATGTTTCTTTCGAGTGAAACGGCGATTTATGAGAAATGACGATAAAATTGCTGTTTTAAACTTGCAAAAACATAGAAAAACGCTGTTTTGAACTATTCAAACTGACAAATTCATGTTTCTTTCGTGTGAAACGGCGATTTATGAGAAATGACGATAAAATTGCTGTTTTAAACATGAAAAAACATAGAAAAACGCTGTTTTGAACTATTCAAACTGACAAATTCATGTTTCTTTCGAGTGAAACGGCGATTTATGAGAAATGACGATAAAATTGCTGTTTTAAACTTGCAAAAACATAGAAAAACGCTGTTTTCAACTATTCAAACTGACAAATTCATGTTTCTTTCGTGTGAAACGGCGATTTATGAGAAATGACGATAAAATTGCTGTTTTAAACATGAAAAAACATAGAAAAACGCTGTTTTGAACTATTCAAACTGACAAATTCATGTTTCTTTCGTGTGAAACGGCGATTTATGAGAAATGACGATAAAATTGCTGTTTTAAACTTGCAAAAACATAGAAAAACGCTGTTTTGAACTATTCAAACTGACAAATTCATGTTTCTTTCGTGTGAAACGGCGAGTTATGAGAAATGACGATAAAATTGCTGTTTTAAACTTGCAAAAACATAGAAAAACGCTGTTTTGAACTATTCAAACTGACAAATTCATGTTTCTTTCGTGTGAAACGGCGATTTATGAGAAATGACGATAAAATTGCTGTTTTAAACTTGCAAAAACATAGAAAAACGCTGTTTTTAACTATTCAAACTGATAAATTCAGGTTTCTTTCGTTCGAAACGGTGGATTTTTGTGAAATCACGATAAAACTGCTGTTTTAAACTTGCAAAAACATAGAAAAACGCTGTTTTTAACTATTCAAACTGATAAATTCAGGTTTCTTTCGTGTGAAACGGCGATTTATGAGAAATGACGATAAAATTGCTGTTTTAAACTTGCAAAAACATAGAAAAACGCTGTTTTCAACTATTCAAACTGACAAATTCATGTTTCTGTCGTGTGAAACGGCGATTTATGAGAAATGACGATAAAATTGCTGTTTTAAACATGAAAAAACATAGAAAAACGCTGTTTTGAACTATTCAAACTGACAAATTCATGTTTCTTTCGTGTGAAACGGCGATTTATGAGAAATGACGATAAAATTGCTGTTTTAAACTTGCAAAAACATAGAAAAACGCTGTTTTTAACTATTCAAACTGATAAATTCATGTTTCTTTCGTGTGAAACGGCGATTTATGAGAAATGACGATAAAATTGCTGTTTTAAACTTGCAAAAATATAGAAAAACGCTGTTTTTAACTATTCAAACTGATAAATTCAGGTTTCTTTCGTTCGAAACGGTGGATTTTTGTGAAATCACGATAAAACTGCTGTTTTAAACTTGCAAAAACATAGAAAAACGCTGTTTTTAACTATTCAAACTGATAAATTCATGTTTCTTTCGTGTGAAACGGCGATTTATGAGAAATGACGATAAAATTGCTGTTTTAAACTTGCAAAAACATAGAAAAACGCTGTTTTTAACTATTCAAACTGATAAATTCAGGTTTCTTTCGTTCGAAACGGTGGATTTTTGTGAAATCACGATAAAACTGCTGTTTTAAACTTGCAAAAACATAGAAAAACGCTGTTTTGAACTATTCAAACTGATAAATTCATGTTTCTTTCGTGTGAAACGGCGATTTATGAGAAATGACGAAAAAATTGCTGTTTTAAACTTGCAAAAACATAGAAAAACGCTGTTTTTAACTATTCAAACTGATAAAATCAGGTGAAACGGCGATTTATGAAAAATGACGATAAAATTGCTGTTTTAAACTTGCAAAAACATAGAAAAACACTGTTTTGAACTATTTAAACTGACAAATTCATGTTTCTTTCGAGTGAAACGGCGATTTATGAGAAATGACGATAAAATTGCTGTTTTAAACTTGCAAAAACATAGAAAAACGCTGTTTTCAACTATTCAAACTGACAAATTCATGTTTCTTTCGAGTGAAACGGCGATTTATGAGAAATGACGATAAAATTGCTGTTTTAAACTTGCAAAAACATAGAAAAACGCTGTTTTGAACTATTCAAACTGACAAATTCATGTTTCTTTCGTGTGAAACGGCGATTTATGAGAAATGACGATAAAATTGCTGTTTTAAACATGAAAAAACATAGAAAAACGCTGTTTTGAACTATTCAAACTGACAAATTCATGTTTCTTTCGTGTGAAACGGCGATTTATGAGAAATGACGATAAAATTGCTGTTTTAAACTTGCAAAAACATAGAAAAACGCTGTTTTGAACTATTCAAACTGACAAATTCATGTTTCTTTCGTGTGAAACGGCGATTTATGAGAAATGACGATAAAATTGCTGTTTTAAACTTGCAAAAACATAGAAAAACGCTGTTTTTAACTATTCAAACTGATAAATTCATGTTTCTTTCGTGTGAAACGGCGATTTATGAGAAATGACGATAAAATTGCTGTTTTAAACTTGCAAAAATATAGAAAAACGCTGTTTTTAACTATTCAAACTGATAAATTCAGGTTTCTTTCGTTCGAAACGGTGGATTTTTGTGAAATCACGATAAAACTGCTGTTTTAAACTTGCAAAAACATAGAAAAACGCTGTTTTTAACTATTCAAACTGATAAATTCATGTTTCTTTCGTGTGAAACGGCGATTTATGAGAAATGACGATAAAATTGCTGTTTTAAACTTGCAAAAACATAGAAAAACGCTGTTTTTAACTATTCAAACTGATAAATTCAGGTTTCTTTCGTTCGAAACGGTGGATTTTTGTGAAATCACGATAAAACTGCTGTTTTAAACTTGCAAAAACATAGAAAAACGCTGTTTTGAACTATTCAAACTGATAAATTCATGTTTCTTTCGTGTGAAACGGCGATTTATGAGAAATGACGATAAAATTGCTGTTTTAAACTTGCAAAAACATAGAAAAACGCTGTTTTTAACTATTCAAACTGATAAAATCAGGTGAAACGGCGATTTATGAAAAATGACGATAAAATTGCTGTTTTAAACTTGCAAAAACATAGAAAAACACTGTTTTGAACTATTCAAACTGACAAATTCATGTTTCTTTCGAGTGAAACGGCGATTTATGAGAAATGACGATAAAATTGCTGTTTTAAACTTGCAAAAACATAGAAAAACGCTGTTTTCAACTATTCAAACTGACAAATTCATGTTTCTTTCGAGTGAAACGGCGATTTATGAGAAATGACGATAAAATTGCTGTTTTAAACTTGCAAAAACATAGAAAAACGCTGTTTTGAACTATTCAAACTGACAAATTCATGTTTCTTTCGTGTGAAACGGCGATTTATGAGAAATGACGATAAAATTGCTGTTTTAAACATGAAAAAACATAGAAAAACGCTGTTTTGAACTATTCAAACTGACAAATTCATGTTTCTTTCGTGTGAAACGGCGATTTATGAGAAATGACGATAAAATTGCTGTTTTAAACTTGCAAAAACATAGAAAAACGCTGTTTTGAACTATTCAAACTGACAAATTCATGTTTCTTTCGTGTGAAACGGCGATTTATGAGAAATGACGATAAAATTGCTGTTTTAAACTTGCAAAAACATAGAAAAACGCTTTTTTGAACTATTCAAACTGACAAATTCATGTTACTTTCGTGTGAAACGGCGATTTATGAGAAATGACGATAAAATTGCTGTTTTAAACTTGCAAAAACATAGAAAAACGCTGTTTTTAACTATTCAAACTGATAAATTCATGTTTCTTTCGTGTGAAACGGCGATTTATGAGAAATGACGATAAAATTGCTGTTTTAAACTTGCAAAAACATAGAAAAACGCTGTTTTTAACTATTCAAACTGATAAATTCAGGTTTCTTTCGTTCGAAACGGTGGATTTTTGTGAAATCACGATAAAACTGCTGTTTTAAACTTGCAAAAACATAGAAAAACGCTGTTTTTAACTATTCAAACTGATAAATTCAGGTTTCTTTCGTGTGAAACGGCGATTTATGAGAAATGACGATAAAATTGCTGTTTTAAACTTGCAATAACATAGAAAAACGCTGTTTTTAACTATTCAAACTGACAAATTCATGTTTCTTTCGTGTGAAACGGCGTTTTATGAGAAATGACGATTATATTGCTGTTTTACACTTGCAAAAACATAGAAAAACGCTGTTTCGAACTATTCAAACTGACAAATTCATGTTTCTTTCGTGTGAAACGGCGATTTATGAGAAATGATGATAAAATTGCTGTTTTAAACTTGCAAAAACATAGAAAAACGCTGTTTTGAACTATTCAAACTGACAAATTCATGTTTCTTTCGTGTGAAACGGCGATTTATGAGAAATGACGATAAAATTGCTGTTTTAAACTTGCAAAAACATCGAAAAACGCTGTTTTTAACTATTCAAACTGATAAATTCATGTTTCTTTCGTGTAAAACGGCGATTTATGAGAAATGACGATAAAATTGCTGTTTTAAACTTGCAAAAACATAGAAAAACGCTGTTTTTAACTATTCAAACTGATAAATTCAGGTTTCTTTCGTTCGAAACGGTGGATTTTTGTGAAATCACGATAAAACTGCTGTTTTAAACTTGCAAAAACATAGAAAAACGCTGTTTTGAACTATTCAAACTGATAAATTCATGTTTCTTTCGTGTGAAACGGCGATTTATGAGAAATGACGATAAAATTGCTGTTTTAAACTTGCAAAAACATAGAAAAACGCTGTTTTGAACTATTCAAACTAACAAATTCATGTTTCTTTCGTGTGAAACGGCGATTTATGAGAAATGACGATAAAATTGCTGTTTTAAACTTGCAAAAACATAGAAAAACGCTGTTTTGAACTATTCAAACTGACAAATTCATGTTTCTTTCGTGTGAAACGGCGATTTATGAGAAATGACGATAAAATTGCTGTTTTAAACTTGCAAAAACATAGAAAAACGCTGTTTTTAACTATTCAAACTGATAAATTCATGTTTCTTTCGTGTGAAACGGCGATTTATGAGAAATGACGATAAAATTGCTGTTTTAAACTTGCAAAAACATAGAAAATGCTGTTTTTAACTATTCAAACTGATAAATTCAGGTTTCTTTCGTTCGAAACGGTGGATTTTTGTGAAATCACGATAAAACTGCTGTTTTTAAACTTGCAAAAACATAGAAAAACGCTGTTTTTAACTATTCAAACTGATAAATTCAGGTTTCTTTCGTTCGAAACGGTGGATTTTTGTGAAATCACGATAAAACTGCTGTTTTAAACTTGCAAAAACATAGAAAAACGCTGTTTTGAACTATTCAAACTGATAAATTCATGTTTCTTTCGTGTGAAACGGCGATTTATGAGAAATGACGATAAAATTGCTGTTTTAAACTTGCAAAAACATAGAAAAACGCTGTTTTTAACTATTCAAACTGATAAATTCAAGTTTCTTTCGTGTGAAACGGCGATTTATGAGAAATGACGATAAAATTGCTGTTTTAAACTTGCAAAAACATAGAAAAACGCTGTTTTTAACTATTCAAACTGATAAATTCAGGTTTTTTTCGTTCGAAACGGTGGATTTTTGTGAAATCACGATAAAACTGCTGTTTTAAACTTGCAAAAACATAGAAAAACGCTGTTTTGAACTATTCAAACTGACAAATTCATGTTTCTTTCGTGTGAAACGGCGATTTATGAGAAATGACGATAAAATTGCTGTTTTAAACTTGCAAAAACATAGAAAATGCTGTTTTTAACTATTCAAACTGATAAATTCAGGTTTCTTTCGTTCGAAACGGTGGATTTTTGTGAAATCACGATAAAACTGCTGTTTTAAACTTGCAAAAACATAGGTAAAAACGCTGTTTTTAACTATTCAAACTGATAAATCCAGGTTTCTTTCGTGTGAAACGGCGATTTATGAGAAAAGACGATAAAATTGCTGTTTTAAACTTGCAATAACATAGAAAAACGCTGTTTTTAACTATTCAAACTGACAAATTCATGTTTCTTTCGTGTGAAACGGCGTTTTATGAGAAATGACGATAAAATTGCTGTTTTACACTTGCAAAAACATAGAAAAACGCTGTTTTGAACTAAACTGACAAATTCATGTTTCTTTCGTGTGAAACGGCGATTTATGAGAAATGACGATAAAATTGCTGTTTTAAACTTGCAAAAACATAGAAAAACGCTGTTTGCAACTATTCAAACTGATAAATTCATGTTTCTTTCGTTCGAAACGGTTGATTTTTGTAAAATCACGATAAAACTGCTGTTTTAAACTTGCACAAACATAGAAAAACACTGTTTTGAACTATTTAAACTGACAAATTCATGTTTCTTTCGTGCGAAACGGCGATTTATGAGAAATGACGATAAAATTGCTGTTTAAACTTGCAAAAACATAGAAAAACGCTGTTTTCAACTATTCAAACTGATAAATTCATGTTTCTTTCGTGCGAAACGGCGATTTATGAGAAATGACGATAAAATTGCTGTTTTAAACTTGCAAAAACATAGAAAAACACTGTTTTGAACTATTCAAACTGACAAATTCATGTTTCTTTCGTGCGAAACGGCGATTTATGAGAAATGACGATAAAATTGCTGTTTTAAACTTGCAAAAACATAGAAAAACGCTGTTTTCCACTATTCAGACTGATAAAATCATGTTACTTTCCTGCGAAACGGCGATTTATGAAAAATGACGATAAAATTGCTGTTTAAACTTGCAAAAACATTGAAAAACGCTGTTTTCAACTATTCAAACTGATAAATTCATGTTTCTTTTGTGCGAAACGGCGATTTATGAGAAATGACGATAAAATTGCTGTTTTAAACTTGCAAAAACATAGAAAAACGCTGTTTTGAACTATTCAAACTGACAAATTCATGTTTCTTTCGTGCGAAACGATGATTTATGAGAAATGACGATAAAATTGCTGTTTTAAACTTGCAAAAACATAGAAAAACTTTGTTTTCAACTATTCAAATTGATAAATTCATGTTTCTTTCGTGCGAAACGGCGATTTATGAGAAATGACTATAAAATTGCTGTTTTAAACTTGCAAAAACATAGAAAAACTCTGTTTTCAACTATTCAAACTGACAAATTCATGTTTCTTCCATGCGAAACGGCGTTTTATGAGAAATGACGATAAAATTGCTGTTTTAAACTTGCAAAAACATAGAAAAACGCTGTTTTCAACTATTCAGACTGATAAATTCATGTTTCTTTCCTGCGAAACGGCGATTTATGAGAAATGTCGATAAAATTGCTGTTTTAAACTTGCAAAAACATAGAAAAACGCTGTTTTCAACTATTCAAACTGATAAATTCATATTTCTTTCTTGCGAAACGGCGATTTATGAGAAATGACGATAAAATTGTTGTTTTAAACTTGTAAAAACTTAAAAAACGCTGTTTTCAACTAATCAAACTGATGAATTTCTTTTGTTGGAAACTGCGGATTATTGTGAAATCACGATAAAACGCAGTTTTCAACTATTCAAACTGATAAATTCATGTTTCTTTCGTGAGAAACGGCGATTTAAGAGAAATGACGATAAAATTGCTGTTTTAAACTTGCTAGAACATAGAAAAACGCTGTTTTCAACTATTCAAACAGATAAATTCATGTTTCTTTCCTTCGAAACGGTGGATTTTTGTGAAATCACGATAAAACTGCTGTTTTAAACTAGCAAAATACGCCGTTTTCAACAATCTAAACTGACGTATTTAAAATACTGTTTTGAACTTGCAAAAACATAGAAAACGCTTTTTTGAACTATCCAAACTGACAAATTCATGTTTCTTTCGTGCTAAACGGCGATTTATGAGAAATGACGATAAAATTGCTGTTTTAAACTTGCAAAAACATAGAAAAACGCCGTTTTCAACTATTCAAACTGATAAATTCATGTTTCTTTCCTTCGAAACGGTGGATTTTTGTGAAATCACGATAAAACTGCTGTTTTAAACTAGCAAAATACGCTGTTTTCAACAATCTAAACTGACGTATTTAAAATGCTGTTTTAAACTTGCAAGAACATAGAAAACGCTGTTTTCAACTATCCAAACTGACAAATTCATGTTTCTTTCGTGCGAAACGGCGATTTATGAGAAATGACGATAAAATTGCTGTTTTAAACTTGCAAAAACATAGAAAAACGCTGTTTTCAACTATTCAAACTGATAAATTCATGTTTCTTTCATGCGAAACGGCGATTTATGAGAAATGACGATAAAATTGCTGTTTTAAACTTGCAAAAACATAGAAAAACGCTGTTTTCAACTATTCAAACTGATAAATTCATGTTTCTATCGTGCGAAACGGCGATTTATGAGAAATGACGATAAAATTGCTGTTTTAAACTTGCAAAAACATAGAAAAACGCCGTTTTCAACTATTCAAACTGATAAATTCATGTTTCTTTCCTTCGAAACGGTGGATTTTTGTGAAATCACGATAAAACTGCTGTTTTAAACTAGCAAAATACGCTGTTTTCAACAATCTAAACTGACGTATTTAAAATGCTGTTTTAAACTTGCAAGAACATAGAAAACGCTATTTTCAACTATCCAAACTGACAAATTCATGTTTCTTTCGTGCGAAACGGCGATTTATGAGAAATGACGATAAAATTGCTGTTTTAAACTTGCAAAAACATAGAAAAACGCTGTTCTGAACTATTCAAACTGACAAATTCATGTTTCTTTTGTGCGAAACGGCGATTTATGAAAAATGACGATAAAATTGCTGTTTTAAACTTGCAAAAACATAGAAAAACGCTGTTTGCCACTATTCAAACTGATAAATTCATGTTTCTTTCGTTCGAAACGGTGGATTTTTGTAAAATCACGATAAAACTGCTGTTTTAAACTTGCAAAAACATAGAAAAACACTGTTTTGAACTATTTAAACTGACAAATTCATGTTTCTTTCATGCGAAACGGCGATTTATGAGAAATGACAATAAAATTGCTGTTTAAACTTGCAAAAACATAGAAAAACGCTGTTTTCAACTATTCAAACTGATAAATTCATGTTTCTTTCGTGCGAAACGGCGATTTATGAGAAATGACGATAAAATTGCTGTTTTAAACTTGCAAAAACATAGAAAAACACTGTTTTGAACTATTCAAACTGACAAATTCATGTTTCTTTCGTGCGAAACGGCGATTTATGAGAAATGACGATAAAATTGCTGTTTTAAACTTGCAAAAACATAGAAAAACGCTGTTTTCAACTATTCAAACTGATAAATTCATGTTTCTTTCGTTCGAAACGGTGGATTTTTGTGAAATCACGATAAAACTGCTGTTTTAAACTTGCAAAAACATAGAAAAACGCTGTTTTGAACTATTCAAACTGATAAATTCATGTTTTTTTCGTGCGAAACGGCGATTTATGAGAAATGACGATAAAATTGCTGTTTTAAACTTGCAAAAACATAGAAAAACGCTGTTTTGAACTATCCAAACTGACAAATTCATGTTTCTTGCTGTTTTAAACTAGCAAAATACGCTGTTTTCAACAATCTAAACTGACGTATTTAAAATGCTGTTTTAAACTTGCAAGAACATAGAAAACGCTGTTTTCAACTATCCAAACTGACAAATTCATGTTTCTTTCGTGCGAAACGGCGATTTATGAGAAATGACGATAAAATTGCTGTTTTAAACTTGCAAAAACATAGAAAAACGCTGTTTTCAACTATTCAAACTGATAAATTCATGTTTCTTTCGTGCGAAACGGCGATTTATGAGAAATGACGATAAAATTGCTGTTTTAAACTTGCAAAAACATAGAAAAACGCTGTTTTCAACTATTCAAACTGATAAATTCATGTTTCTTTCGTTCGAAACGGTGGTTTTTTTGTGAAATCACGATAAAACTGCTGTTTTAAACTTGCAAAAACATTGAAAAACGCTGTTTTGAACTATTCAAACTGACAAATTCATGTTTCTTTCGTGCGAAACGGCGATTTATGAGAAATGACGATAAAATTGCTGTTTAAACTTGCAAAAACATAGAAAAACGCTGTTTTCAACTATTCAAACTGATAAATTCATGTTTTTTTCGTGCGAAACGGCGATTTATGAGAAATGACGATAAAATTGCTGTTTTAAACTTGCAAAAACATAGAAAAACGCTGTTTTGAACTATCCAAACTGACAAATTCATGTTTCTTTCGTGCGAAACGGCGATTTATGAGAAATGACGATAAAATTGCTGTTTTAAACTTGCAAAAACATAGAAAAACGCCGTTTTCAACTATTCAAACTGATAAATTCATGTTTCCTTCCTTCGAAACGGTGGATTTTTGTGAAATCACGATAAAACTGCTGTTTTAAACTAGCAAAATACGCTGTTTTCAACAATCTAAACTGACGTATTTAAAATGCTGTTTTAAACTTGCAAGAACATAGAAAACGCTGTTTTCAACTATCCAAACTGACAAATTCATGTTTCTTTCGTGCGAAACGGCGATTTATGAGAAATGACGATAAAATTGCTGTTTTAAACTTGCAAAAACATAGAAAAACGCTGTTTTCAACTATTCAAACTTAAAAATTCATGTTTCTTTCGTGCGAAACGGCGATTTATGAGAAATGACGATAAAATTGCTGTTTAAAACTTGCAAAAACATAGAAAAACGCTGTTTTCAACTATTCAAACTGATAAATTCATGTTTCTTTCGTTCGAAACGGTGGATTTTTGTGAAATCACAAAAAACTGCTGTTTTAAACTTGCAAAAACATAGAAAAACGCTGTTTTGAACTATTCAGACTGACAAATTCATGTTTCTTTCGTGCGAAACGGCGATTTATGAGAAATCACGATAAAACTGCTGTTTTAAACTTGCAAAAACATAGAAAAACGCTGTTCTGAACTATTCAAACTGACAAATTCATGTTTCTTTTGTGCGAAACGGCGATTTATGAAAAATGACGATAAAATTGCTGTTTTAAACTTGCAAAAACATAGAAAAACGCTGTTTGCAACTATTCAAACTGATAAATTCATGTTTCTTTCGTTCGAAACGGTGGATTTTTGTAAAATCACGATAAAACTGCTGTTTTAAACTTGCAAAAACATAGAAAAACACTGTTTTGAACTATTTAAACTGACAAATTCATGTTTTTTCGTGCGAAACGGCGATTTATGAGAAATGACGATAAAATTGCTGTTTAAACTTGCAAAAACATAGAAAAACGCTGTTTTCAACTATTCAAACTGATAAATTCATGTTTCTTTCGTGCGAAACGGCGATTTATGAGAAATGACGATAAAATTGCTGTTTTAAACTTGCAAAAACATAGAAAAACACTGTTTTGAACTATTCAAACTGACAAATTCATGTTTCTTTCGTGCGAAACGGCGATTTATGAGAAATGACGATAAAATTGCTGTTTTAAACTTGCAAAAACATAGAAAAACGCTGTTTTCAACTATTCAAACTGATAAATTCATGTTTCTTTCGTTCGAAACGGTGGATTTTTGTGAAATCACGATAAAACTGCTGTTTTAAACTTGCAAAAACATAGAAAAACGCTGTTTTGAACTATTCAAACTGATAAATTCATGTTTTTTTCGTGCGAAACGGCGATTTATGAGAAATGACGATAAAATTGCTGTTTTAAATTTGCAAAAACATAGAAAAACGCTGTTTTGAACTATCCAAACTGACAAATTCATGTTTCTTGCTGTTTTAAACTAGCAAAATACGCTGTTTTCAACAATCTAAACTGACGTATTTAAAATGCTGTTTTAAACTTGCAAGAACATAGAAAACGCTGTTTTCAACTATCCAAACTGACAAATTCATGTTTCTTTCGTGCGAAACGGCGATTTATGAGAAATGACGATAAAATTGCTGTTTTAAACTTGCAAAAACATAGAAAAACGCTGTTTTCAACTATTCAAACTGATAAATTCATGTTTCTTTCGTGCGAAACGGCGATTTATGAGAAATGACGATAAAATTGCTGT
The DNA here is from genome assembly GCA_963942605.1 of Poecilus cupreus. NCBI lineage: Eukaryota > Metazoa > Arthropoda > Insecta > Coleoptera > Carabidae > Poecilus > Poecilus cupreus. Next base: position 230,192 of record CAWWDY010000626.1, on the reverse strand, counting down.
TTTAAACTTGCAAAAACATAGAAAAACGCTGTTTTCAACTATTCAAACTGATAAATTCATGTTTCTTTCGTTCGAAACGGTGGTTTTTTTGTGAAATCACGATAAAACTGCTGTTTTAAACTTGCAAAAACATTGAAAAACGCTGTTTTGAACTATTCAAACTGATAAATTCATGTTTTTTTCGTGCGAAACGGCGATTTATGAGAAATGACGATAAAATTGCTGTTTTAAACTTGCAAAAACATAGAAAAACGCCGTTTTCAACTATTCAAACTGATAAATTCATGTTTCCTTCCTTCGAAACGGTGGATTTTTGTGAAATCACGATAAAACTACTGATTTTAAACTAGCAAAATACGCTGTTTTCAACAATCTAAACTGACGTATTTAAAATGCTGTTTTAAACTTGCAAGAACATAGAAAACGCTGTTTTCAACTATCCAAACTGACAAATTCATGTTTCTTTCGTGCGAAACAGCGATTTATGAGAAATGACGATAAAATTGCTGTTTTAAACTATTCAAACTTAAAAATTCATGTTTCTCTCGTGCGAAACGACGATTTATGAGAAATGACGATAAAATTGCTGTTTAAAACTTGCAAAAACATAGAAAAACGCTGTTTTCAACTATTCAAACTGATAAATTCATGTTTCTTTCGTTCGAAACGGTGGATTTTTGTGAAATCACAAAAAACTGCTGTTTAAAACTTGCAAAAACATAGAAAAACGCTGTTTTGAACTATTCAAACTGACAAATTCATGTTTCTTTCGTGCGAAACGGCGATTTATGAGAAATCACGATAAAACTGCTGTTTTAAACTTGCAAAAACATAGAAAAACGCTGTTCTGAACTATTCAAACTGACAAATTCATGTTTCTTTTGTGCGAAACGGCGATTTATGAAAAATGACGATAAAATTGCTGTTTTAATCTTGCAAGAACATAGAAAACGCTGTTTTCAACTATCCAAACTGATAAATTCATGTTTCTTTCGTTCGAAACGGTGGATTTTTGTAAAATCACGATAAAACTGCTGTTTTAAACTTGCAAAAACATAGAAAAACACTGTTTTGAACTATTTAAACTGACAAATTCATGTTTCTTTCGTGCGAAACGGCGATTTATGAGAAATGACGATAAAATTGCTGTTTAAACTTGCAAAAACATAGAAAAACGCTGTTTTCAACTATTCAAACTGATAAATTCATGTTTCTTTCGTGCGAAACGGCGATTTATGAGAAATGACGATAAAATTGCTGTTTAAAACTTGCAAAAACATAGAAAAACGCTGTTTTCAACTATTCAAACTGATAAATTCATGTTTCTTTCGTTCGAAACGGTGGATTTTTGTGAAATCACAAAAAACTGCTGTTTTAAACTTGCAAAAACATAGAAAAACGCTGTTTTGAACTATTCAAACTGACAAATTCATGTTTCTTTCGTGCGAAACGGCGATTTATGAGAAATCACGATAAAACTGCTGTTTTAAACTTGCAAAAACATAGAAAAACGCTGTTCTGAACTATTCAAACTGACAAATTCATGTTTCTTTTATGCGATACGGCGATTTATGAAAAATGACGATAAAATTGCTGTTTTAAACTTGCAAAAACATAGAAAAACGCTGTTTGCAACTATTCAAACTGATAAATTCATGTTTCTTTCGTTCGAAACGGTGGATTTTTGTAAAATCACGATAAAACTGCTGTTTTAAACTTGCAAAAACATAGAAAAACACTGTTTTGAACTATTTAAACTGACAAATTTATGTTTCTTTCGTGCGAAACGGCGATTTATGAGAAATGACGATAAAATTGCTGTTTAAACTTGCAAAAACATAGAAAAACGCTGTTTTCAACTATTCAAACTGATAAATTCATGTTTCTTTCGTGCGAAACGGCGATTTATGAGAAATGACGATAAAATTGCTGTTTTAAACTTGCAAAAACATTGAAAAACACTGTTTTGAACTATTCAAACTGACAAATTCATGTTTCTTTCGTGCGAAACGGCGATTTATGAGAAATGACGATAAAATTGCTGTTTTAAACTTGCAAAAACATAGAAAAACCCTGTTTTCAACTATTCAAATTGATAAATTCATGTTTCTTTCGTGCGAAACGGCGATTTATGAGAAATGACGATAAAATTGCTGTTTTAAACTTGCAAAAACATAGAAAAACGCTGTTTTCAACTATTCAAACTGACAAATTCATGTTACTTTCCTGCGAAACGGCGATTTATGAGAAATGACGATAAAATTGTTGTTTAAACTTGCAAAAACGTAGAAAAACGCTGTTTTCAACTATTCAAACTGATAAATTCATGTTTCTTTCGTGCGAAACGGCGATTTATGAGAAATGACGATAAAATTGCTGTTTTAAACTTGCAAAAACATAGAAAAACGATGTTTTGAACTATTCAAACTGACAAATTCATGTTTCTTTCGTGCGAAACGGCGATTTATGAGAAATGACGATAAAATTGCTGTTTTAAACTTGCAAAAACATAGAAAAACCCTGTTTTCAACTATTCAAATTGATAAATTCATGTTTCTTTCGTGCGAAACGGCGATTTATGAGAAATGACGATAAAATTGCTGTTTTAAACTTGTAAAAACATAGCAAAACGCTGTTTTCAACTATTCAAACTGAAAAATTCATGTTTCTTCCGTGCGAAACTGCGATTTATGAGAAATGACGATAAAATTGCTGTTTTAAACTTGCAAAAACATAGAAAAACGCTGTTTTCCACTATTCAGACTGATAAATTCATGTTACTTTCCTGCGACTAATTAAACTGATGAATTTCTTTTGTTGGAAACTGCGGATTATTGAGAGATCACGATAAAACGCAGTTTTCAACTATTCAAACTGATAAATTCATGTTTCTTTCGTGAGAAACGGCGATTTAAGAGATATGACGATAAAATTGCTGTTTTAAACTTGCAAGAACATAGAAAAACGCTGTTTTCAACTATTCAAACAGATAAATTCATGTTTCTTTCCTTCGAGACGGTGGATTTTTGTGAAATCACGATAAAACTGCTGTTTTAAACTAGCAAAATACGCTGTTTTCAACAATCTAAACTGACGTATTTAAAATGCTGTTTTAAACTTGCAAGAACATAGAAAACGCTGTTTTCAACTATCCAAACTGATAAATTCATGTTTCTTTCGTGCGAAACGGCGATTTATGAGAAATGACGATAAAATTGCTGTTTTAAACTTGCAAAAACATAGAAAAACGCTGTTTTCAACTATTCAAACTGATAAATTCATGTTTCTTTCGTGCGAAACGGCGATTTATGAGAAATGACGATAAAATTGCTGTTTTAAACTTGCAAAAACATGGAAAAACGCTGTTTTCAACTATTCAAACTGATAAATTCATGTTTCTTTCGTTCGAAACGGTGGATTTTTGTGAAATCACGATAAAACTGCTGTTTTAAACTTGCAAAAACATAGAAAAACGCTGTTTTGAATTATTCAAACTGACAAATTCATGTTTCTTTTGTGCGAAACGGCGATTTATGAGAAATGACGATAAAATTGCTGTTTTAAACTTGCAAAAACATAGAAAAACGCTGTTTTGAACTATCCAAACTGACAAATTCATGTTTCTTTCGTGCGAAACGGCGATTTATGAGAAATGACGATAAAATTGCTGTTTTAAACTTGCAAAAACATAGAAAAACGCCGTTTTCAACTATTCAAACTGATAAATTCATGTTTCTTTCTTTCGAAACGGTGGATTTTTGTGAAATCACGATAAAACTGCTGTTTTAAACTAGCAAAATACGCTGTTTTCAACAATCTAAACTGACGTATTTAAAATGCTGTTTTAAACTTGCAAGAACATAGAAAACGTTGTTTTCAACTATCCAAACTGATAAATTCATGTTTCTTTCGTGCGAAACGGCGATTTATGAGAAATGACGATAAAATTGCTGTTTTAAACTTGCAAAAACATAGAAAAACGCTGTTTTCAACTATTCAAACTGATAAATTCATGTTTTTTTCATGCGAAACGGCGATTTATGAGAAATGACGATTATATTGCTGTTTTAAACTTGCAAAAACATAGAAAAACGCTGTATTGAACTATCCAAACTGACAAATTCATGTTTCTTTCGTGCGAAACGGCGATTTATGAGAAATGACGATAAAATTGCTGTTTTAAACTTGCAAAAACATAGAAAAACGCCGTTTTCAACTATTCAAACTGATAAATTCATGTTTCTTTCTTTCGAAACGGTGGATTTTTGTGAAATCACGATAAAACTGCTGTTTTAAACTAGCAAAATACGCTGTTTTCAACAATCTAAACTGACGTATTTAAAATGCTGTTTTAAACTTGCAAGAACATAGAAAACGCTGTTTTCAACTATCCAAACTGATAAATTCATGTTTCTTTCGTGCGAAACGGCGATTTATGAGAATTGACGATAAAATTGCTGTTTTAAACTTGAAAAACATAGAAAAACGCTGTTTTCAACTATTCAAACTGATATATTCATGTTTTTTTCGTGCGAAACGGCGATTTATGAGAAATGACGATAAAATTGCTGTTTTAAACTTGCAAAAACATAGAAAAACGCTGTATTGAACTATCCAAACTGACAAATTCATGTTTCTTTCGTGCGAAACGGCGATTTATGAGAAATGACGATAAAATTGCTGTTTTAAACTTGCAAAAACATAGAAAAACGCCGTTTTCAACTATTCAAACTGATAAATTCATGTTTCTTTCCTTCGAAACGGTGGATTTTTGTGAAATCACGATAAAACTGCTGTTTTAAACTAGCAAAATACGCTGTTTTCAACAATCTAAACTGACGTATTTAAAATGCTGTTTTAAACTTGCAAGAACATAGAAAACGCTGTTTTCAACTATCCAAACTGATAAATTCATGTTTCTTTCGTGCGAAACGGCGATTTATGAGAAATGACGATAAAATTGCTGTTTTAAACTTGCAAAAACATAGAAAAACGCTGTTTTCAACTATTCAAACTGATAAATTCATGTTTTTTTCGTACGAAACGGCGATTTATGAGAAATGACGATAAAATAGCTGTTTTAAACTTGCAAAAACATAGAAAAACGCTGTTTTGAACTATTCAAACTGACAAATTCATGTTTCTTTCGTGCGAAACGGCGATTTATGAGAAATGACGATAAAATTGCTGTTTTAAACTTGCAAAAACATAGAAAAACGCTGTTTTCAACTATTCAAAATGACAAATTCATGTTTCTTCCGTGCGAAACGGCGATTTATGAGGAATGACGATAAAATTGCTGTTTTAAACTTGCAAAAACATAGAAAAACGCTGTTCTCCACTATTCAGACTGATAAATTCATGTTACTTTCCTACGAAACGGCGATTTATGAGAAATGTCGATAAAATTGCTGTTTTAAACTTGCAAAAACATAGAAAAACGCTGTTTTCAACTATTCAAACCGATAAATTCATATTTCTTTCTTGCGAAACGGCGATTTATGAGAAATGACGATAAAATTGCTGTTTTAAACTTGCAAAAACATAGAAAAACGCTGTTTTCAACTATTCAAACTTAAAAATTCATGTTTCTTTCGTTCGAAACGGTATATTTTTGTGAAATCACGATTAAACTGCCGTTTTAAACTTGCAAAAACATAGAAAAACGCTGTTTTGAACTATTCAAACTGACAAATTCATGTTTCTTTCGTGCGAAACGGCGATTTATGAGAAATCACGATAAAACTGCTGTTTTAAACTTGCAAAAACATAGAAAAACGCTGTTTTGAACTATTCAAACTGACAAATTCATGTTTCTTTCGTGCGAAACGGCGATTTATGAAAAATGACGATAAAATTGCTGTTTTAAACTTGCAAAAACATAGAAAAACGCTGTTTTCAACTATTCAAACTGATAAATTCATGTTTCTTTCGTTCGAAACGGTGGATTTTTGTGAAATCACGATAAAACTGCTGTTTTAAACTTGCAAAAACATAGAAAAACACTGTTTTGAACTATTTAAACTGACAAATTCATGTTTCTTTCGTGCGAAACGGCGATTTATGAGAAATGACGATAAAATTGCTGTTTTAAACTTGCAAAAGCATAGAAAAGCGCTGTTTTGAACTATTCAAACTGACAAATTCATGTTTCTTTCGTGCGAAACGGCGATTTATGAGAAATGACGATAAAATTGCTGTTTTAAACTTGCAAAAACATAGAAAAACCTGTTTTCAACTATTCAAATTGATAAATTCATGTTTCTTTCGTGCGAAACGGCGATTTATGAGAAATGACGATAAAATTGCTGTTTTAAACTTGCAAAAACATAGAAAAACGCTGTTTTCAACTATTCAAACTGACAAATTCATGTTTCTTCCGTGCGAAACGGCGATTTATGAGAAATGACGATAAAATTGCTGTTTTCAACTTGCAAAAACATAGAAAAACGCTGTTTTCCACTATTCAGACTGATAAATTCATGTTACTTTCCTGCGAAACGGCGATTTATGAGAAATGACGGTAAAATTGCTGTTTAAACTTGCAAAAACATAGAAAAACGCTGTTTTCAACTATTCAAACTGATAAATTCATGTTTCTTTCGTGCGAAACGGCGATTTATGAGAAATGACGATAAAATAGCTGTTTTAAACTTGCAAAAACATAGAAAAACGCTGTTTTGAACTATTCAAACTGACAAATTCATGTTTCTTTCGTGCGAAACGGCGATTTATGAGAAATGACGATAAAATTGCTGTTTTAAACTTGCAAAAACATAGAAAAACCCTGTTTTCAACTATTCAAATTGATAAATTCATGTTTCTTTCGTGCGAAACGGCGATTTATGAGAAATGACGATAAAATTGCTGTTTTACACTTGCAAAAACATAGAAAAACGCTGTTTTCAACTATTCAAACTGACAAATTCATGTTTCTTCCGTGCGAAACGGCGATTTATGAGAAATGACGATAAAATTGCTGTTTTAAACTTGCAAAAACATAGAAAAACGCTGTTTTCAACTATTCAGACTGATAAATTCATGTTTCTTTCCTGCGAAACGGCGATTTATGAGAAATGTCGATAAAATTGCTGTTTTAAACTTGCAAAAACATAGAAAAACGCTGTTTTCAACTATTCAAACTGATAAATTCATATTTCTTTCTTGCGAAACGGCGATTTATGAGAAATGACGATAAAATTGCTGTTTTAAACTTGCAAAAACATAGAAAAACGTTGTTTTCAACTGTTCAAACTAATAAATTCATGTTTCTTTCGTGCGAAACGGCGATTTATGAGAAATGACGGTAAAATGGCTGTTTTAAACTTGCAAAAACATAGAAAAACGCTGTTTTTTATGAGAAATGACGATAAAAATACTGTTTTAAACTTGCAAAAACAAGAAAAACGCTGTTTTCAACTATTCAAACTGATAAATTCATGTTTCTTTAGTTCGAAACGGTGGATTTTTGTGAAATCACGAAGAAAACGCTGTTTTCAACAATCTAAACTGACGTATTTAAAATGCTGTTTTAAACTTGCAAAAACATAGAAAACGCTGTTTTGAACTATCCAAATTCAGTTTTGTGGTTTGGGGTTCGAGGTTTGAGGTTTGGGGTTGAGGTTTGGGGTTTGAGGTTTGGGGTTTGGGGTTCGAGTTTTGGGGTTTGGAGTTGAGGTTTGGGGTTTGAGGTTTGGGGTTTGAGGTTTGGGGTTGGGGTTCGGTGTTTGAGGTTTGCGGTTTGGGGTTCGAGGTTTGAGGTTTGGGGTTTGAGGTTTGAGGTTTGGGGTTGAGGTTTGGGGTTTGAGGTTTGGGGTTGGGGGTTCGAGTTTTGGGGTTGGGGTTGAGGTTTGAGGTTGAGGTTTGGGGTTGAGGTTTAGGTTGAGGTTTGGGGTTGAGGTTTGGGGTAGAGGTTTGGGGTTGAGGTTTGGGGTTGAGGTTTGGGGTTGAGGTTTGGGGTTGAGGTTTGGGGTTGAGGTTTAGGGTTGAGGTTTGGGGTTGAGGTTTTTTCTGGTTGAGGTTTGGGGTTTGAGGTTAGGGATTTGGGGTTCAAAGTTTGAGGTTTGGGGTTCGAGGTTTGAGGTTTGGGGTTGAGGGTTGGGGTTTGAGTTTGGGGATTAGGGTTCGGGGTTTTAGGTTTGGTGTTTGTGGTGTTTGGATTGGGTTAAATGTTTCTTTCGTGCGAAACGGCGAATTATGAGATTCAAATTGTTGTTTTAAACTTGTAAAAACTTAAAAAACGCTGTTTTTAACTAATCAAACTGATGAATTTCTTTTGTTGGAAACTGCGGATTATTGTGAAATCACGATAAAACGCAGTTTTCAACTATTCAAACTGATAAATTCATGTTTCTTTTGTGAGAAACGGCGATTTAAGAGAAATGACGATAAAATTGCTGTTTTAAACTTGCAAGAACCTAGAAAAACGCTGTTTTCAACTATTCAAACTGATAAATTCATGTTTCTTTCCTTCGAAACGGTGGATTTTTGTGAAATCACGATAAAACTGCTGTTTTAAACTTGCAAAAACATAGAAAAACGCTGTTTTGAACTATTCAAACTGACAAATTCATGTTTCTTTCGTGCGAAACGGCGATTTATGAGAAATGACGATAAAATTGCTGTTTAAACTTGCAAAAACATAGAAAAACGCTGTTTTCAACTATTCAAACTGATAAATTCATGTTTTTTTCGTGCGAAACGGCGATTTGTGAGAAATGACGATTATATTGCTGTTTTAAACTTGCAAAAACATAGAAAAACGCTGTTTTGAACTATCCAAACTGACAAATTCATGTTTCTTTCGTGCGAAACGGCGATTTATGAGAAATGACGATAAAATTGCTGTTTTAAACTTGCAAAAACATAGAAAAACGCCGTTTTCAACTATTCAAACTGATAAATTCATGTTTCTTTCCTTCGAAACGGTGGATTTTTGTGAAATCACGATATAACTGCTGTTTTAAACTAGCAAAATACGCTGTTTTCAACAATCTAAACTGACGTATTTAAAATGCTGTCTTAAACTTGCAAGAACATAGAAAACGCTGTTTTCAACTATTCAAACTGACAAATTCATGTTTCTTTCGTGCGAAACGGCGATTTATGAGAAATGACGATAAAATTGCTGTTTTAAACTTGCAAAAACATAGAAAAACCCTGATTTCAACTATTCAAATTGATAAATTCATGTTTCTTTCGTGCGAAACGGCGATTTATGAGAAATGACGATAAAATTGCTGTTTTAAACTTGCAAAAACATAGAAAAACGCTGTTTTCAACTATTCAAACTGACAAATTCATGTTTCTTCCGTGCGAAACGGCGATTTATGAGAAATGACGATAAAATTGCTGTTTAAACTTGCAAAAACATAGAAAAACGCTGTTTTCAACTATTCAAACTGATAAATTCATGTTACTTTCCTGCGAAACGGCGATTTATGAGAAATGTCGATAAAATTGCTGTTTTAAACTTGCAAAAACATAGAAAAACGCTGTTTTCAACTATTCAAACTGATAAATTCATATTTCTTTCTTGCGAAACGGCGATTTATGAGAAATGACTATAAAATTGCTGTTTAAACTTGCAAAAACATAGAAAAACGCTGTTTTCAACTATTCAAACTGATAAATTTATGTTTCTTTCGTGCGAAACGGCGATTTATGAGAAATGACGATAAAATTGCTGTTTTAAACTTGCAAAAACATAGAAAAACGCTGTTTCGAACTATTCAAACTGACAAATTCATGTTTCTTTCGTGCGAAACGGCGAATTATGAGAAATGACGATAAAATTGCTGTTTTAAACTTGCAAAAACATAGAAAAACCCTGTTTTCAACTATTCAAATTGATAAATTCATGTTTCTTTCGTGCGAAACGGCCATTTATGAGAAATGACGATAAAATTGCTGTTTTAAACTTGCAAAAACATAGAAAAACGCTGTTTTCAACTATTAAAAATGACAAATTCATGTTTCTTCCGTGCGAAACGGTGATTTATGAGAAATGACGATAAAATTGCTGTTTTAAACTTGCAAAAACATAGAAAAACGCTGTTTTGAACTATTCAAACTGATAAATTCATGTTACTTTCCTACGAAACGGCGATTTATGAGAAATGTCGATAAAATTGCTGTTTTAAACTTGCAAAAACATAGAAAAACGCTGTTTTCAACTGTTCAAACTGATAAATTCATGTTTCTTTCGTGCGAAACGGCAATTTATGAGAAATGACGATTAAATTGCTGTTTTAAACTTGCAAAAACATAGAAAAACGCTGTTTTTTATGAGAAATGACGATAAAATTGCTGTTTTAAACTTGCAAAAACATAGAAAAACCCTGTTTTCAACTATTCAAACTGATAAATTCATGTTTCTTTAGTTCAAAACGGTGGATTTTTGTGAAATCACGATGAAACTGCTGTTTTAAACTAGCAAAACCAAAAAAACGCTGTTTTCAACAATCTAAACTGACGTATTTAAAATGCTGTTTTAAACTTGCAAAAACATAGAAAACGCTGTTTTGAACTATCCAAATTCAGTTTTGTGGTTTGGGGTTCGAGGTTTCAGGTTTGGGGTTGAGGTTTGGGGTTTGAGGTTTGGGGTTTGGGGTTCGAGTTTTGGGGTTTGGGGTTGAGGTTTGGGGTTTGAGGTTTGGGGTTCGCGGTTTGAGGTTTGGGGTTGGGGTTCGGTGTTTGAGGTTTGGGGTTTGGGGTTCGAGGTTTGAGGTTTGGGGTTCGAGGTTTGAGGTTTGGGGTTGAGGTTTGGGGTTTGAGGTTTGGGGTTGGGGGTTCGAGTTTTGGGGTTGGGGTTGAGGTTTGAGGTTGAGGTTTGGGGTTGAGGTTTAGGTTGAGGTTTGGGGTTGAGGTTTGGGGTAGAGGTTTGGGGTTGCGGTTTGGGGTTGAGGTTTGGGGTTGAGGTTTGGGGTTGAGGTTTGGGGTTGAGGTTTGGGGTTGAGGTTTGGGGTTGAGGTTTGGGGTTGAGGTTTGGGGTTTGAGGTTAGGGATTTGGGGTTTGAAGTTTGAGGTTTGGGGTTCGAGGTTTGAGGTTTGGGGTTGAGGGTTAAGGTTTGAGTTTGGGGATTGGGGTTCGGGGTTTTAGGTTTGGTGTTTGTGGTGTTTGGATTGGGTTAAATGTTTCTTTCGTGCGAAACGGCGAATTATGAGATTCAAATTGTTGTTTTAAACTTGTAAAAACTTAAAAAACGCTGTTTTCAACTAATCAAACTAATGAAATTCTTTTGTTGGAAACTGCGGAGTATTGTCAAATCACGATAAAACGCTGTTTTCAACTATTCTAACTGATAAATTCATGTTTCTTTCGTGAGAAACGGCGATTTAAGAGTAATGACGATAAAATTGCTGTTTTAAACTTGCAAAAACATAGAAAAACGCTGTTTTCAACTATTCAAACTGATAAATTCATGTTTCTTTCGTTCGAAACGGTGGATTTTTGTGAAATCACGATAAAACTGCTGTTTTAAACTAGCAAAATACGCCGTTTTCAACAATCTAAACTGACGTATTTAAAATGCTGTTTTAAACTTGCAAAAACATAGAAAACGCTGTTTTGAACTATCCAAACTGACAAATTCATGTTTCTTTCGTGCGAAACGGCGATTTATGAGAAATGACGATAAAATTGCTGTTTTAAACTTGCAAAAACATAGAAAAACGCTGTTTTCAACTATTCAAACTGATAAATTCATGTTTCTTTCGTTCGAAACGGTGGATTTTTGTGAAATCACGATAAAACTGCTGTTTTAAACTTGCAAAAACATAGAAAAAACGCTGTTTTGAACTATTCAAACTGACAAATTCATGTTTCTTTCGTGCGAAACGGCGATTTATTAGAAATGACGATAAAATTGTTGTTTAAACTTGCAAAAACATAGAAAAACGCTGTTTTCAACTATGCAAACTGATAAATTCATGTTTTTTTCGTGCGAAACGGCGATTTATGAGAAATGACGATAAAATTGCTGTTTTAAACTTGCAAAAACATAGAAAAACGTTGTTTTGAACTATCCAAACTGACAAATTCATGTTTCTTTCGTGCGAAACGGCGATTTATGAGAAATGACGATAAAATTGCTGTTTTAAACTTGCAAAAACATAGAAAAACGCTGTTTTGAACTATTCAAACTGACAAATTCATGTTTCTTTCTTGCGAAACGGCGATTTTTGAGAAATGACGATAAAATTGCTGTTTTAAACTTGCAAAAACATAGAAAAACGCTGTTTTCAACTATTCAAACTTAAAAATTCATGTTTCTTTCGTGCGAAACGGCGATTTATGAGAAATGACGATAAAATTGCTGTTTTAAACTTGCAAAAACATAGAAAAACGCAGTTTTCAATTATTCAAACTGATAAATTCATGTTTCTTTCGTTCGAAACGGTGGATTTTTGTGAAATCACGATAAAACTGCTGTTTTAAACTTGCAAAAACATAGAAAAACGCTGTTTTGAACTATTCAAACTGACAAATTCAAGTTTCTTTCGTGCGAAACGGCGATTTATGAAAAATGACGATAAATTTGCTGTTTTAAATTTGCAAAAACATAGAAAAACGCTGTTTTCAACTATTCAAACTGATAAATTCATGTTTCTTTCGTTCGAAACGGTGGATTTTTGTGAAATCACGATAAAACTGCTGTTTTAAACTTGCAAAAACATAGAAAAACACTGTTTTGAACTATTTAAACTGACAAATTCATGTTTCTTTCGTGCGAAACGGCGATTTATGAGAAATGACGATAAAATTGCTGTTTAAACTTGCAAAAACATAGAAAAACGCTGTTTTCAACTATTCAAACTGATAAATTCATGTTTCTTTCGTGCGAAACGGCGATTTATGAGAAATGACGATAAAATTGCTGTTTTAAACTTGCAAAAACATAGAAAAACGCTGTTTTGAACTATTCAAACTGACAAATTCATGTTTCTTTCTTGCGAAACGGCGATTTATGAGAAATGACGATAAAATTGCTGTTTTAAACTTGCAAAAACATAGAAAAACGCTGTTTCGAACTATTCAAACTGACAAATTCATGTTTCTTTTGTGCGAAACGGCGATTTATGAGAAATGACGATAAAACTGCTGTTTTAAACTTGCAAAAACATAGAAAAACGCTGTTTTGAACTATTCAAACTGATAAATTCATGTTTCTTTCGTGCGAAACGGCGATTTATGAGAAATCACGATAAAACTGCTGTTTTAAACTTGCAAAAACATAGAAAAACGCTGTTTTGAACTATTCAAACTGACAAATTCAAGTTTCTTTCGTGCGAAACGGCGATTTATGAAAAATGACGATAAATTTGCTGTTTTAAATTTGCAAAAACATAGAAAAACGCTGTTTTCATCTATTCAAACTGATAAATTCATTTTTCTTTCGTTCGAAACGGTGGATTTTTGTGAAATCACGATAAAACTGCTGTTTTAAACTTGCATAAACATAGAAAAACACTGTTTTGAACTATTTAAACTGACAAATTCATGTTTCTTTCGTGCAAAACGGCGATTTATGAGAAATGACGATAAAATTGCTGTTTAAACTTGCAAAAACATAGAAAAACGCTGTTTTCAACTATTCAAACTGATAAATTCATGTTTCTTTCGTGCAAAACGGCGATTTATGAGAAATGACGATAAAATTGCTGTTTTAAACTTGCAAAAACATAGAAAAACGCTGTTTTGAACTATTCAAACTGACAAATTCATGTTTCTTTCTTGCGAAACGGCGATTTATGAGAAATGACGATAAAATTGCTGTTTTAAACTTGCAAAAACATAGAAAAACCCTGTTTTCAACTATTCAAATTGATAAATTCATGTTTCTTTCGTGCGAAACGGCGATTTATGAGAAATGACGATAAAATTGCTGTTTTAAACTTGCAAAAACATAGAAAAACGCTGTTTTCAACTATTCAAACTGACAAATTCATGTTTCTTCCGTGCGAAACGGCGATTTATGAGAAATGACGATAAAATTGCTGTTTTAAACTTGCAAAAACATAGAAAAACGCTGTTTTCCACTATTCATACTGATAAATTCATGTTACTTTCCTGCGAAACGGCGATTTATGAGAAATGACGATAAAATTGCTGTTTAAACTTGCAAAAACATAGAAAAACGCTGTTTTCAACTATTCAAACTGATTAATTCATGTTTCTTTCGTGCGAAACGGCGATTTATGAGAAATGACGATAAAATTGCTGTTTTAAACTTGCAAAAACATAGAAAAACGCTGTTTCGAACAATTCAAACTGACAAATTCATGTTTCTTTCGTGCGAAACGGCGATTTATGAGAAATGACGATAAAATTGCTGTTTTAAACTTGCAAAAACATAGAAAAACCCTGTTTTCAACTATTCAAACTGATAAATTCATGTTTCTTTCGTGCAAAACGGCGATTTATGAGAAATGACGATAAAATTGCTGTTTTAAACTTGCAAAAACATAGAAAAACGTTGTTTTGAACTATCCAAACTGACAAATTCATGTTTCTTTCGTGCGAAACGGCGATTTATGAAAAATGACGATAAAATTGCTGTTTTAAACTTGCAAAAACATAGAAAAACGCTGTTTTGAACTATTCAAACTGACAAATTCATGTTTCTTTCTTGCGAAACGGCGATTTTTGAGAAATGACGATAAAATTGCTGTTTTAAACATGCAAAAACATAGAAAAACGCTGTTTTCAACTATTCAAACTTAAAAATTCATGTTTCTTTCGTGCGAAACGGCGATTTATGAGAAATGACGATAAAATTGCTGTTTTAAACTTGCAAAAACATAGAAAAACGCTGTTTTCAATTATTCAAACTGATAAATTCATGTTTCTTTCGTTCGAAACGGTGGATTTTTGTGAAATCACGATAAAACTGCTGTTTTAAACTTGCAAAAACATAGAAAAACGCTGTTTTGAACTATTCAAACTGACAAATTCAAGTTTCTTTCGTGCGAAACGGCGATTTATGAAAAATGACGATAAATTTGCTGTTTTAAATTTGCAAAAACATAGAAAAACGCTGTTTTCAACTATTCAAACTGATAAATTCATGTTTCTTTCGTTCGAAACGGTGGATTTTTGTGAAATCACGATAAAACTGCTGTTTTAAACTTGCAAAAACATAGAAAAACACTGTTTTGAACTATTTAAACTGACAAATTCATGTTTCTTTCGTGCGAAACGGCGATTTATGAGAAATGACGATAAAATTGCTGTTTAAACTTGCAAAAACATAGAAAAACGCTGTTTTCAACTATTCAAACTGATAAATTCATGTTTCTTTCGTGCGAAACGGCGATTTATGAGAAATGACGATAAAATTGCTGTTTTAAACTTGCAAAAACATAGAAAAACGCTGTTTTCCACTATTCATACTGATAAATTCATGTTACTTTCCTGCGAAACGGCGATTTATGAGAAATGACGATAAAATTGCTGTTTAAACTTGCAAAAACATAGAAAAACGCTGTTTTCAACTATTCAAACTGATTAATTCATGTTTCTTTCGTGCGAAACGGCGATTTATGAGAAATGACGATAAAATTGCTGTTTTAAACTTGCAAAAACATAGAAAAACGCTGTTTCGAACAATTCAAACTGACAAATTCATGTTTCTTTCGTGCGAAACGGCGATTTATGAGAAATGACGATAAAATTGCTGTTTTAAACTTGCAAAAACATAGAAAAACCCTGTTTTCAACTATTCAAACTGATAAATTCATGTTTCTTTCGTGCAAAACGGCGATTTATGAGAAATGACGATAAAATTGCTGTTTTAAACTTGCAAAAACATAGAAAAACGTTGTTTTGAACTATCCAAACTGACAAATTCATGTTTCTTTCGTGCGAAACGGCGATTTATGAAAAATGACGATAAAATTGCTGTTTTAAACTTGCAAAAACATAGAAAAACGCTGTTTTGAACTATTCAAACTGACAAATTCATGTTTCTTTATTGCGAAACGGCGATTTTTGAGAAATGACGATAAAATTGCTGTTTTAAACATGCAAAAACATAGAAAAACGCTGTTTTCAACTATTCAAACTTAAAAATTCATGTTTCTTTCGTGCGAAACGGCGATTTATGAGAAATGACGATAAAATTGCTGTTTTAAACTTGCAAAAACATAGAAAAACGCTGTTTTCAATTATTCAAACTGATAAATTCATGTTTCTTTCGTTCGAAACGGTGGATTTTTGTGAAATCACGATAAAACTGCTGTTTTAAACTTGCAAAAACATAGAAAAACGCTGTTTTGAACTATTCAAACTGACAAATTCAAGTTTCTTTCGTGCGAAACGGCGATTTATGAAAAATGACGATAAATTTGCTGTTTTAAATTTGCAAAAACATAGAAAAACGCTGTTTTCAACTATTCAAACTGATAAATTCATGTTTCTTTCGTTCGAAACGGTGGATTTTTGTGAAATCACGATAAAACTGCTGTTTTAAACTTGCAAAAACATAGAAAAACACTGTTTTGAACTATTTAAACTGACAAATTCATGTTTCTTTCGTGCGAAACGGCGATTTATGAGAAATGACGATAAAATTGCTGTTTAAACTTGCAAAAACATAGAAAAACGCTGTTTTCAACTATTCAAACTGATAAATTCATGTTTCTTTCGTGCGAAACGGCGATTTATGAGAAATGACGATAAAATTGCTGTTTTAAACTTGCAAAAACATAGAAAAACGCTGTTTTGAACTATTCAAACTGACAAATTCATGTTTCTTTCTTGCGAAACGGCGATTTATGAGAAATGACGATAAAATTGCTGTTTTAAACTTGCAAAAACATAGAAAAACGCTGTTTCGAACTATTCAAACTGACAAATTCATGTTTCTTTCGTGCGAAACGGCGATTTATGAGAAATGACGATAAAACTGCTGTTTTAAACTTGCAAAAACATAGAAAAACGCTGTTTTGAACTATTCAAACTGATAAATTCATGTTTCTTTCGTGCGAAACGGCGATTTATGAGAAATCACGATAAAACTGCTGTTTTAAACTTGCAAAAACATAGAAAAACGCTGTTTTGAACTATTCAAACTGACAAATTCAAGTTTCTTTCGTGCGAAACGGCGATTTATGAAAAATGACGATAAAGGGGGTAGCGGGATAAGCATAGTGAATCGGCCCCCGAGCGATTTTGACTTGGTACCATGCTGGGTCTTTCAAAAACAATTAAAAAACAAGGTTTAGACGGTTATCAACTTTATACGTATCAATCTCTGAGTACAATTAAAAAAGATTGATTTTTTCACTTTTTGGTAAAAAACATTTTTTTCGCTTACTTACGAGACTTTAATTGAACTCTCGGTAACGGATAATTAATCTTCATAGTTAGGAGTATATGTACGATTTTTTCATTGATATCTGATGCTGAAATCGCTGAGAAAAATCACTTTAAAGTAAAAAAAATGAAAAAAAATAACACTTTTTCGACTTTTACCATGGCTTTTCTCGGCTTCTTGTTAACATTACGCAGGTCTCTAAATACAAAAGTTAGACAATGTTATAAGCTTTCAGGCGCCCTATCGAAAAAGGCTGTATATCGTTTAGATTAGGCGACAATCGCATTTAAGTAAAAAATGTATTTGTGAAATTTTCCCATTTTAGAAAAAAATCACTTTTTTGTTTTAAAAATTGAAATACATTTTTTACTTAAATGCGATTGTCGCCTAATCTAAACGATATACAGCCTTTTTCGATAGGGCGCCTGAAAGCTTATAACATTGTCTAACTTTTGTATTTAGAGACCTGCGTAATGTTAACAAGAAGCCGAGAAAAGCCATGGTAAAAGTCGAAAAAGTGTTATTTTTTTTCATTTTTTTTACTTTAAAGTGATTTTTCTCAGCGATTTCAGCATCAGATATCAATGAAAAAATCGTACATATACTCCTAACTATGAAGATTAATTATCCGTTACCGAGAGTTCAATTAAAGTCTCGTAAGTAAGCGAAAAAAAATGTTTTTTACCAAAAAGTGAAAAAATCAATCTTTTTGAATTGTACTCAGAGATTGATACGTATAAAGTTGATAACCGTCTAAACCTTGTTTTTTAATTGTTTTTGAAAGACCCAGCATGGCACCAAGTCAAAATCGCTCGGGGGCCGATTCACTATGCTTATCCCGCTACCCCCTTTGCTGTTTTAAATTTGCAAAAACATAGAAAAACGCTGTTTTCAACTATTCAAACTAATAAATTCATGTTTCTTTCGTTCGAAACGGTGGATTTTTGTGAAATCACGATAAAACTGCTGTTTTAAACTTGCATAAACATAGAAAAACACTGTTTTGAACTATTTAAACTGACAAATTCATGTTTCTTTCGTGCGAAACGGCGATTTATGAGAAATGACGAAAATTGCTGTTTAAACTTGCAAAAACATATAAAAACGCTGTTTTCAACTATTCAAACTGATAAATTCATGTTTCTTTCGTGCAAAACGGCGATTTATGAGAAATGACGATAAAATTGCTGTTTTAAACTTGCAAAAACATAGAAAAACGCTGTTTTGAACTATTCAAACTGACAAATTCATGTTTCTTTCTTGCGAAACGGCGATTTATGAGAAATGACGATAAAATTGCTGTTTTAAACTTGCAAAAACATAGAAAAACCCTGTTTTCAACTATTTAAATTGATAAATTCATGTTTCTTTCGTGCGAAACGGCGATTTATGAGAAATGACGATAAAATTGCTGTTTTAAACTTGCAAAAACATAGAAAAACGCTGTTTTCAACTATTCAAACTGACAAATTCATGTTTCTTCCGTGCGAAACGGCGATTTATGAGAAATGACGATAAAATTGCTGTTTTAAACTTGCAAAAACATAGAAAAACGCTGTTTTCCACTATTCATACTGATAAATTCATGTTACTTTCCTGCGAAACGGCGATTTATGAGAAATGACGATAAAATTGCTGTTTAAACTTGCAAAAACCTAGAAAAACGCTGTTTTCAACTATTCAAACTGATTAATTCATGTTTCTTTCGTGCGAAACGGCGATTTATGAGAAATGACGATAAAATTGCTGTTTTAAACTTGCAAAAACATAGAAAAACGCTGTTTCGAACAATTCAAACTGACAAATTCATGTTTCTTTCGTGCGAAACGGCGATTTATGAGAAATGACGATAAAATTGCTGTTTTAAACTTGCAAAAACATAGAAAAACCCTGTTTTCAACTATTCAAACTGATAAATTCATGTTTCTTTCGTGCAAAACGGCGATTTATGAGAAATGACGATAAAATTGCTGTTTTAAACTTGCAAAAACATAGAAAAACGTTGTTTTGAACTATCCAAACTGACAAATTCATGTTTATTTCGTGCGAAACGGCGATTTATGAGAAATGACGATAAAATTGCTGTATTAAACTTGCAAAAACATAGAAAAACGCTGTTTTGAACTATTCAAACTGACAAATTCATGTTTCTTTCTTGCGAAACGGCGATTTTTGAGAAATGACGATAAAATTGCTGTTTTAAACTTGCAAAAACATAGAAAAACGCTGTTTTCAACTATTCAAACTTAAAAATTCATGTTTCTTTCGTGCGAAACGGCGATTTATGAGAAATGACGATAAAATTGCTGTTTTAAACTTGCAAAAACATAGAAAAACGCTGTTTTCAATTATTCAAACTGATAAATTCATGTTTCTTTCGTTCGAAACGGTGGATTTTTGTGAAATCACGATAAAACTGCTGTTTTAAACTTGCAAAAACATAGAAAAACGCTGTTTTGAACTATTCAAACTGACAAATTCAAGTTTCTTTCGTGCGAAACGGCGATTTATGAAAAATGACGATAAATTTGCTGTTTTAAATTTGCAAAAACATAGAAAAACGCTGTTTTCAACTATTCAAACTGATAAATTCATGTTTCTTTCGTTCGAAACGGTGGATTTTTGTGAAATCACGATAAAACTGCTGTTTTAAACTTGCAAAAACATAGAAAAACACTGTTTTGAACTATTTAAACTGACAAATTCATGTTTCTTTCGTGCGAAACGGCGATTTATGAGAAATGACGATAAAATTGCTGTTTAAACTTGCAAAAACATAGAAAAACGCTGTTTTCAACTATTCAAACTGATAAATTCATGTTTCTTTCGTGCGAAACGGCGATTTATGAGAAATGACGATAAAATTGCTGTTTTAAACTTGCAAAAACATAGAAAAACGCTGTTTTGAACTATTCAAACTGACAAATTCATGTTTCTTTTTTGCGAAACGGCGATTTATGAGAAATGACGATAAAATTGCTGTTTTAAACTTGCAAAAACATAGAAAAACGCTGTTTCGAACTATTCAAACTGACAAATTCATGTTTCTTTCGTGCGAAACGGCGATTTATGAGAAATGACGATAAAACTGCTGTTTTAAACTTGCAAAAACATAGAAAAACGCTGTTTTGAACTATTCAAACTGATAAATTCATGTTTCTTTCGTGCGAAACGGCGATTTATGAGAAATCACGATAAAACTGCTGTTTTAAACTTGCAAAAACATAGAAAAACGCTGTTTTGAACTATTCAAACTGACAAATTCAAGTTTCTTTCGTGCGAAACGGCGATTTATGAAAAATGACGATAAATTTGCTGTTCTAAATTTGCAAAAACATAGAAAAACGCTGTTTTCAACTATTCAAACTGATAAATTCATGTTTCTTTCGTTCGAAACGGTGGATTTTTGTGAAATCACGATAAAACTGCTGTTTTAAACTTGCATAAACATAGAAAAACACTGTTTTGAACTATTTAAACTGACAAATTCATGTTTCTTTCGTGCGAAACGGCGATTTATGAGAAATGACGATAAAATTGCTGTTTAAACTTGCAAAAACATAGAAAAACGCTGTTTTCAACTATTCAAACTGATAAATTCATGTTTCTTTCGTGCAAAACGGCGATTTATGAGAAATGACGATAAAATTGCTGTTTTAAACTTGCAAAAACATAGAAAAACGCTGTTTTGAACTATTCAAACTGACAAATTCATGTTTCTTTCTTGCGAAACGGCGATTTATGAGAAATGACGATAAAATTGCTGTTTTAAACTTGCAAAAACATAGAAAAACCCTGTTTTCAACTATTCAAATTGATAAATTCATGTTTCTTTCGTGCGAAACGGCGATTTATGAGAAATGCCGATAAAATTGCTGTTTTAAACTTGCAAAAACATAGAAAAACGCTGTTTTCAACTATTCAAACTGACAAATTCATGTTTCTTCCGTGCGAAACGGCGATTTATGAGAAATGACGATAAAATTGCTGTTTTAAACTTGCAAAAACATAGAAAAACGCTGTTTTCCACTATTCAAACTGACAAATTCAAGTTTCTTTCGTGCGAAACGGCGATTTATGAAAAATGACGATAAAATTGCTGTTTTAAACTTGCAAAAACATAGAAAAACGCTGTTTTCAACTATTCAAACTGATAAATTCATGTTTCTTTCGTTCGAAACGGTGGATTTTTGTGAAATCACGATAAAACTGCTGTTTTAAACTTGCAAAAACATAGAAAAACGCTGTTTTGAACTATTCAAACTGACAAATTCATGTTTCTTTCGTGCGAAACGGCGATTTATTAGAAATGACGATAAAATTGCTGTTTAAACTTGCAAAAACATAGAAAAACGCTGTTTTCAACTATTCAAACTGATAAATTCATGTTTTTTTCGTGCGAAACGGCGATTTATGAGAAATGACGATAAAATTGCTGTTTTAAACTTGCAAAAACATAGAAAAACGCTGTTTTGAACTATCCAAACTGACAAATTCATGTTTCTTTCGTGCGAAACGGCGATTTATGAGAAATGACGATAAAATTGCTGTTTTAAACTTGCAAAAACATAGAGAAACGCCGTTTTCAACTATTCAAACTGATAAATTCATGTTTCTTTCCTTCAAAACGGTGGATTTTTGTGAAATCACGATGAAACTGCTGTTTTAAACTAGCAAAATACGCTGTTTTCAACAATCTAAACTGACGTATTTAAAATGCTGTTTTAAACTTGCAAGAACATAGAAAACGCTGTTTTCAACTATCCAAACTGACAAATTCATGTTTCTTTCGTGCGAAACGGCGATTTATGAGAAATGACGATAAAATTGCTGTTTTAAACTTGCAAAAACATAGAAAAACGCTGTTTTCAACTATTTAAACTTAAAAATTTATGTTTCTTTCGTGCGAAACGGCGATTTATGAGAAATGACGATAAAATTGCTGTTTTAAACTTGCAAAAACATAGAAAAACGCTGTTTTGAACTATTCAAACTGATAAATTCATGTTTCTTTCGTTCGAAACGGTGGATTTTTGTGAAATCACGATAAAACTGCTGTTTTAAACTTGCAAAAACATAGAAAAACGCTGTTTTGAACTATTCAAACTGACAAATTCATGTTTCTTTCGTGCGAAACGGCGATTTATGAGAAATCACGATAAAACTGCTGTTTTAAACTTGCAAAAACATAGAAAAACGCTGTTTTGAACTATTCAAACTGACAAATTCAAGTTTCTTTCGTGCGAAACGGCGATTTATGAGAAATGACGATAAAATTGCTGTTTTAAACTTGCAAAAACATAGAAAAACGCTGTTTTCCACTATTCAAACTGACAAATTCATGTTTCTTTCTTGCAAAACGGCGATTTATGAGAAATGACGATAAAATTGCTGTTTTAAACTTGCAAAAACATAGAAAAACCCTGTTTTCAACTATTCAAATTGATAAATTCATGTTTCTTTCGTGCGAAACGGCGATTTATGAGAAATGACGATAATATTGCTGTTTTAAACTTGCAAAAACATAGATAAACGCTGTTTTAAACTATTCAAACTGACAAATTCATGTTTCTTCCGTGCGAAACGGCGATTTATGAGAAATGACGATAAAATTGCTGTTTTAAACTTGCAAAAACATATAAAAACGCTGTTTTCCACTATTCATACTGATAAATTCATGTTACTTTCCTGCGAAACGGCGATTTATGAGAAATGACGATAAAGTTGCTGTTTAAACTTGCAAAAACATAGAAAAACGCTGTTTTCAACTATTCAAACTGATAAATTCATGTTTCTTTCGTGCGAAACGGCGATTTATGAGAAATGACGATAAAATTGCTGTTTTAAACTTGCAAAAACATAGAAAAACGCTGTTTCAAACTATTCAAACTGACAAATTCATGTTTCTTTCGTGCGAAACGGCGATTTATGAGAAATGACGATAAAATTGCTGTTTTAAACTTGCAAAAACATAGAAAAACCCTGTTTTCAACTATTCAAATTAATAAATTCATGTTTCTTTCGTGCGAAACGGCGATTTATGAGAAATGACGATAAAATTGCTGTTTTTAACTTGCAAAAACATAGAAAAACGCTGTTTTCAACTATTTAAAATGACAAATTCATGTTTCTTATGTGCGAAACGGCGATTTATGAGAAATGACGATAAAATTGCTGTTTTAAACTTGCAAAAACATAGAAAAACGCTGTTTTCAACTATTCAAACTGATATTCATATTTCTTTCTTGCGAAACGGCGATTTATGAGAAATGACGATAAAATTGCTGTTTTAAACTTGCAAAAACATAGAAAAACGCTGTTTTTTATGAGAAATGACAATAAAATTACTGTTTTAAACTTGCAAAAACAAGAAAAACGCTGTTTTCAACTATTCAAACTGATAAATTCATGTTTCTTTAGTTCGAAACGGTGGATTTTTGTGAAATCACGATGAAACTGCTGTTTTAAACTAGCAAAACCAAGAAAACGCTGTTTTCAACAATCTAAACTGACGTATTTAAAATGCTGTTTTAAACGTGCAAAAACATAGAAAACGCTGTTTTGAACTATCCAAACTGACAAATTCATGTTTCTTTCGTGCGAAACGGCGATTTATGAGAAATGACGATAAAATTGCTGTTTCAAACTTGCAAAAACTTAGAAAAACGCTGTTTTCAACTATTCAAACTGATAAATTCATGTTTCTTTCGTTCGAAACGGTGGATTTTTGTGAAATCACGATAAAACTGCTGTTTTAAACTTGCAAAAACATAGAAAAACGCTGTTTTGAACTATTCAAACTGACAAATTTATGTTTCTTTCGTGCGAAACGGCGATTTATGAGAAATGACGATAAAATTGCTGTTTTAAACTTGCAAAAACATAGAAAAACGCTGTTTTGAACTATCCAAACTGACAAATTCATGTTTCTTTCGTGCGAAACGGCGATTTATGAGAAATGACGATAAAATTGCTGTTTTAAACTTGCAAAAACATAGAAAAACGCCGTTTTCAACTATTCAAACTGATAAATTCATGTTTCTTTCCTTCGAAACGGTGGATTTTTGTGAAATCACGATAAAACTGCTGTTTTAAACTTGCAAAAACATAGAAAAACGCTGTTTTGAACTATTCAAACTGACAAAAATTATGTTTCTTTCGTGCGAAACGGCGATTTATGAGAAATCACGATAAAACTGCTGTTTTAAACTTGCAAAAACATAGAAAAACGCTGTTTTGAACTATTCAAACTGACAAATTCAAGTTTCTTTCGTGCGAAACGGCGATTTATGAGAAATGACGATAAAATTGCTGTTTTAAACTTGCAAAAACATAGAAAAACGCTGTTTTCCACTATTCAAACTGACAAATTCATGTTTCTTTCTTGCGAAACGGCGATTTATGAGAAATGACGATAAAATTGCTGTTTTAAACTTGCAAAAACATAGAAAAACCCTGTTTTCAACTATTTAAATTGATAAATTCATGTTTCTTTCGTGCGAAACGGCGATTTATGAGAAATGACGATAATATTGCTGTTTTAAACTTGCAAAAACATAGAAAAACGCTGTTTTCAACTATTCAAACTGACAAATTCATGTTTCTCCGTGCGAAACGGCGATTTATGAGAAATGACGATAAAATTGCTGTTTTAAACTTGCAAAAACATAGAAAAACGCTGTTTTCTACTATTCATACTGATAAATTCATGTTACTTTCCTGCGAAACGGCGATTTATGAGAAATGACGATAAAGTTGCTGTTTAAACTTGCAAAAACATAGAAAAACGCTGTTTTCAATTATTCAAACTGATAAATTCATGTTTCTTTCGTGCGAAACGGCGATTTATGAGAAATGACGATAAAATTGCTGTTTTAAACTTGCAAAAACATAGAAAAACGCTGTTTCAAACTATTCAAACTGACAAATTCATGTTTCTTTCGTGCGAAACGGCGATTTATGAGAAAAGACGATAAAATTGCTGTTTTGAACTTGCAAAAACATAGAAAAACCCTGTTTTCAACTATTCAAATTAATAAATTCATGTTTCTTTCGTTCGAAACGGTGGATTTTTGTGAAATCACGATAAAACTGCTGTTTTAAACTTGCAAAAACATAGAAAAACGATGTTTTGAACTATTCAAACTGACAAATTTATGTTTCTTTCGTGCGAAACGGCGATTTATGAGAAATGACGATAAAATTGCTGTTTTAAACTTGCAAAAACATAGAAAAACGCTGTTTTGAACTATCCAAACAGACAAATTCATGTTTCTTTCGTGCGAAACGGCGATTTATGAGAAATGAGGATAAAATTGCTGTTTTAAACTTGCAAAAACATAGAAAAACGCCGTTTTCAACTATTCAAACTGATAAATTCATGTTTCTTTCCTTCGAAACGGTGGATTTTTGTGAAATCACGATAAAACTGCTGTTTTAAACTAGCAAAATACGCTGTTTTCAACAATCTAAACTGACGTATTTAAAATGCTGTTTTAAACTTGCAAGAACATAGAAAACGCTGTTTTCAACTATCCAAACTGACAAATTCATGTTTCTTTCGTACGAAACGGCGATTTATGAGAAATGACGATAAAATTGCTGTTTTAAACTTGCAAAAACAAAGAAAAACGCTGTTTTCAACTATTCAAACTGATAAATTCATGTTTCTTTCGTGCGAAACGGCGATTTATGAGAAATGACGATAAAATTGCTGTTTTAAACTTGCAAAAACATAGAAAAACGCTGTTTCGAACTATTCAAACTGACAAATTCATGTTTCTTTCGTGCGAAACGGCGATTTATGAGAAATGACGATAAAATTGTTGTTTTAAACTTGCAAAAACATAGAAAAACGCTGTTTTATATGAGAAATGAAGATAAAATTACTGTTTTAAACTTGCAAAAACAAGAAAAACGCTGTTTTCAACTATTCAAACTGATAAATTCATGTTTCTTTAGTTCGAAACGGTGGATTTTTGTGAAATCACGATGAAACTGCTGTTTTAAACTAGCAAAACCAAGAAAACGCTGTTTTCAACAATCTAAACTGACGTATTTAAAATGCTGTTTTAAACTTGCAAAAACATAGAAAACGCTGTTTTGAACTATCCAAACTGACAAATTCATGTTTCTTTCGTGCGAAACGGCGATTTATGAGAAATGACGATAAAATTGCTGTTTTAAACTTGCAAAAACCTAGAAAAACGCTGTTTTCAACTATTCAAACTGATAAATTCATGTTTCTTTCGTTCGAAACGGTGGATTTTTGTGAAATCACGATAAAACTGCTGTTTTAAACTTGCAAAAACATAGAAAAACGCTGTTTTGAACTATTCAAACTGACATATTTATGTTTCTTTCGTGCGAAACGGCGATTTATTAGAAATGACGATAGTATTGCTGTTTAAACTTGCAAAATCATAGAAAAACGCTGTTTCGAACTATTCAAACTGACAAATTCATGTTTCTTTCGTGCGAAACGGCGATTTATGAGAAATGACGATAAAATTGCTGTTTTAAACTTGCAAAAACATAGAAAAACCCTGTTTTCAACTATTCAAATTGATAAATTCATGTTTCTTTCGTGCGAAACGGCGATTTATGAGAAATGACGATAAAATTGCTGTTTTAAACTTGCAAAAACATAGAAAAACGCTGTTTTCAACTATTCAAAATGACAAATTCATGTTTCTTATGTGCGAAACGGCGATTTATGAGAAATGACGATAAAATTGCTGTTTTAAACTTGCAAAAACATAGAAAAACGCTGTTTTCCACTATTCAGACTGATAAATTCATGTTACTTTCCTACGAAACGGCGATTTATGAGAAATGTCGATAAAATTGCTGTTTTAAACTTGCAAAAACATAGAAAAACGCTGTTTTCAACTATTCAAACTGATATTCATATTTCTTTCTTGCGAAACGGCGATTTATGAGAAATGACGATAAAATTGCTGTTTTAAACTTGCAAAAACATAGAAAAACGCTGTTTTCAACTATTCAAACTGATAAATTCATGTTTCTTTCGTGCGAAACGGCGATTTATGAGAAATGACGATAAAATTGTTGTTTTAAACTTGCAAAAACATAGAAAAACGCTGTTTTATATGAGAAATGAAGATAAAATTACTGTTTTAAACTTGCAAAAACAAGAAAAACGCTGTTTTCAACTATTCAAACTGATAAATTCATGTTTCTTTAGTTCGAAACGGTGGATTTTTGTGAAATCACGATGAAACTGCTGTTTTAAACTAGCAAAACCAAGAAAACGCTGTTTTCAACAATCTAAACTGACGTATTTAAAATGCTGTTTTAAACTTGCAAAAACATAGAAAACGCTGTTTTGAACTATCCAAACTGACAAATTCATGTTTCTTTCGTGCGAAACGGCGATTTATGAGAAATGACGATAAAATTGCTGTTTTAAACTTGCAAAAACCTAGAAAAACGCTGTTTTCAACTATTCAAACTGATAAATTCATGTTTCTTTCGTTCGAAACGGTGGATTTTTGTGAAATCACGATAAAACTGCTGTTTTAAACTTGCAAAAACATAGAAAAACGCTGTTTTGAACTATTCAAACTGACAAATTTATGTTTCTTTCGTGCGAAACGGCGATTTATTAGAAATGACGATAGTATTGCTGTTTAAACTTGCAAAATCATAGAAAAACGCTGTTTTCAACTATTCAAACTGATAAATTCATGTTTTTTTCGTGCGAAACGGCGATTTATGTGAAATGACGATAAAATTGCTGTTTGAAACTTGCAAAAACATAGAAAAACGCTGTTTTGAACTATCCAAACTGACAAATTCATGTTTCTTTCGTGCGAAACGGCGATTTATGAGAAATGACGATAAAATTGCTGTTTTAAACTTGCAAAAACATAGAAAAACGCCGTTTTCAACTATTCAAACTGATAAATTCATGTTTCTTTCCTTCGAAACGGTGGATTTTTGTGAAATCACGATAAAACTGCTGTTTTAAACAAGCAAAATACGCTGTTTTCAACAATCTAAACTGACGTATTTAAAATGCTGTTTTAAACTTGCAAGAACATAGAAAACGCTGTTTTCAACTATCCAACCTGACAAATTCATGTTTCTTTCGTGCGAAACGGCGATTTATGAGAAATGACGATAAAATTGCTGTTTTTAACTTGCAAAAACATAGAAAAACGCTGTTTTCAACTATTTAAAATGACAAATTCATGTTTCTTATGTGCGAAACGGCGATTTATGAGAAATGACGATAAAATTGCTGTTTTAAACTTGCAAAAACATAGAAAAACGCTGTTTTCAACTATTCAAACTGATATTCATATTTCTTTCTTGCGAAACGGCGATTTATGAGAAATGACGATAAAATTGCTGTTTTAAACTTGCAAAAACATAGAAAAACGCTGTTTTTTATGAGAAATGACAATAAAATTACTGTTTTAAACTTGCAAAAACAAGAAAAACGCTGTTTTCAACTATTCAAACTGATAAATTCATGTTTCTTTAGTTCGAAACGGTGGATTTTTGTGAAATCACGATGAAACTGCTGTTTTAAACTAGCAAAACCAAGAAAACGCTGTTTTCAACAATCTAAACTGACGTATTTAAAATGCTGTTTTAAACTTGCAAAAACATAGAAAACGCTGTTTTGAACTATCCAAACTGACAAATTCATGTTTCTTTCGTGCGACACGGCGATTTATGAGAAATGACGATAAAATTGCTGTTTTAAACTTGCAAAAACCTAGAAAAACGCTGTTTTCAACTATTCAAACTGATAAATTCATGTTTCTTTCGTTCGAAACGGTGGATATTTGTGAAATCACGATAAAACTGCTGTTTTAAACTTGCAAAAACATAGAAAAACGCTGTTTTGAACTATTCAAACTGACAAATTTATGTTTCTTTCGTGCGAAACGGCGATTTATGAGAAATGACGATAAAATTGCTGTTTTAAACTTGCAAAAACATAGAAAAACGCTGTTTTGAACTATCCAAACTGACAAATTCATGTTTCTTTCGTGCGAAACGGCGATTTATGAGAAATGACGATAAAATTGCTGTTTTAAACTTGCAAAAACATAGAAAAACGCCGTTTTCAACTATTCAAACTGATAAATTCATGTTTCTTTCCTTCGAAACGGTGGATTTTTGTGAAATCACGATAAAACTGCTGTTTTAAACTAGCAAAATACGCTGTTTTCAACAATCTAAACTGACGTATTTAAAATGCTGTTTTAAACTTGCAAGAACATAGAAAACGCTGTTTTCAACTATCCAAACTGACAAATTCATGTTTCTTTCGTGCGAAACGGCGATTTATGAGAAATGACGATAAAATTGCTGTTTTAAACTTGCAAAAACATAGAAAAACGCTGTTTTCAACTATTCAAACTGATAAATTCATGTTTCTTTCGTGCGAAACGGCGATTTATGAGAAATGACGATAAAATTGCTGTTTTAAACTTGCAAAAACATAGAAAAACGCTGTTTCGAACTATTCAAACTGACAAATTCATGTTTCTTTCGTGCGAAACGGCGATTTATGAGAAATGACGATAAAATTGCTGTTTTAAACTTGCAAAAACATAGAAAAACCCTGTTTTCAACTATTCAAATTGATAAATTCATGTTTCTTTCGTGCGAAACGGCGATTTATGAGAAATGACGATAAAATTGCTGTTTTAAACTTGCAAAAACATAGAAAAACGCTGTTTTCAACTATTCAAAATGACAAATTCATGTTTCTTATGTGCGAAACGGCGATTTATGAGAAATGACGATAAAATTGCTGTTTTAAACTTGCAAAAACATAGAAAAACGCTGTTTTCCACTATTCAGACTGATAAATTCATGTTACTTTCCTACGAAACGGCGATTTATGAGAAATGTCGATAAAATTGCTGTTTTAAACTTGCAAAAACATAGAAAAACGCTGTTTTCAACTATTCAAACTGATATTCATATTTCTTTCTTGCGAAACGGCGATTTATGAGAAATGACGATAAAATTGCTGTTTTAAACTTGCAAAAACATAGAAAAACGCTGTTTTCAACTATTCAAACTGATAAATTCATGTTTCTTTCGTGCGAAACGGCGATTTATGAGAAATGACGATAAAATTGTTGTTTTAAACTTGCAAAAACATAGAAAAACGCTGTTTTTTATGAGAAATGAAGATAAAATTACTGTTTTAAACTTGCAAAAACAAGAAAAACGCTGTTTTCAACTATTCAAACTGATAAATTCATGTTTCTTAAGTTCGAAACGGTGGATTTTTGTGAAATCACGATGAAACTGCTGTTTTAAACTAGCAAAACCAAGAAAACGCTGTTTTCAACAATCTAAACTGACGTATTTAAAATGCTGTTTTAAACTTGCAAAAACATAGAAAACGCTGTTTTGAACTATCCAAACTGACAAATTCATGTTTCTTTCGTGCGAAACGGCGATTTATGAGAAATGACGATAAAATTGCTGTTTTAAACTTGCAAAAACCTAGAAAAACGCTGTTTTCAACTATTCAAACTGATAAATTCATGTTTCTTTCGTTCGAAACGGTGGATTTTTGTGAAATCACGTTAAACTGCTGTTTTAAACTAGCAAAATACGCTGTTTTCAATAATCTAAACTGACGTATTTAAAATGCTGTTTTAAACTTGCAAGAACATAGAAAACGCTGTTTTCAACTATCCAACCTGACTAATTCATGTTTCTTTCGTGCGAAACGGCGATTTATGAGAAATGACGTTAAAATTGCTGTTTTAAACTTGCAAAAACATAGAAAAACGCTGTTTTCAACTATTTAAACTGACAAATTCATGTTTCTTATGTGCGAAACGGCGATTTATGAGAAATGACGATAAAATTGCTGTTTTAAACTTGCAAAAACATAGAAAAACGCTGTTTTCAACTATTCAAACTGATATTCATATTTCTTTCTTGCGAAACGGCGATTTATGAGAAATGACGATAAAATTGCTGTTTTAAACTTGCAAAAACATAGAAAAACGCTGTTTTTTATGAGAAATGACAATAAAATTACTGTTTTAAACTTGCAAAAACAAGAAAAACGCTGTTTTCAACTATTCAAACTGATAAATTCATGTTTCTTTAGTTCGAAACGGTGGATTTTTGTGAAATCACGATGAAACTGCTGTTTTAAACTAGCAAAACCAAGAAAACGCTGTTTTCAACAATCTAAACTGACGTATTTAAAATGCTGTTTTAAACTTGCAAGAACATAGAAAACGCTGTTTTCAACTATCCAAACTGACAAATTCATGTTTCTTTCGTGCGAAACGGCGATTTATGAGAAATGACGATAAAATTGCTGTTTTAAACTTGCAAAAACATAGAAAAACGCTGTTTTCAACTATTCAAACTGATAAATTCATGTTTCTTTCGTGCGAAACGGCGATTTATGAGAAATGACGATAAAATTGCTGTTTTAAACTTGCAAAAACATAGAAAAACGCTGTTTCGAACTATTCAAACTGACAAATTCATGTTTCTTTCGTGCGAAACGGCGATTTATGAGAAATGACGATAAAATTGCTGTTTTAAACTTGCAAAAACATAGAAAAACCCTGTTTTCAACTATTCAAATTGATAAATTCATGTTTCTTTCGTGCGAAACGGCGATTTATGAGAAATGACGATAAAATTGCTGTTTTAAACTTGCAAAAACATAGAAAAACGCTGTTTTCAACTATTCAAAATGACAAATTCATGTTTCTTATGTGCGAAACGGCGATTTATGAGAAATGACAATAAAATTGCTGTTTTAAACTTGCAAAAACATAGAAAAACGCTGTTTTCCACTATTCAGACTGATAAATTCATGTTACTTTCCTACGAAACGGCGATTTATGAGAAATGTCGATAAAATTGCTGTTTTAAACTTGCAAAAACATAGAAAAACGCTGTTTTCAACTATTCAAACTGATATTCATATTTCTTTCTTGCGAAACGGCGATTTATGAGAAATGACGATAAAATTGCTGTTTTAAACTTGCAAAAACATAGAAAAACGCTGTTTTCAACTATTCAAACTGATAAATTCATGTTTCTTTCGTGCGAAACGGCGATTTATGAGAAATGACGATAAAATTGTTGTTTTAAACTTGCAAAAACATAGAAAAACGCTGTTTTTTATGAGAAATGAAGATAAAATTACTGTTTTAAACTTGCAAAAACAAGAAAAACGCTGTTTTCAACTATTCAAACTGATAAATTCATGTTTCTTTCGTTCGAAACGGTGGATTTTTGTGAAATCACGATAAAACTGCTGTTTTAAACTTGCAAAAACATAGAAAAACGCTGTTTTGAACTATTCAAACTGACAAATTTATGTTTCTTTCGTGCGTAACGGCGATTTATGTGAAATGACGATAAAATTGCTGTTTGAAACTTGCAAAAACATAGAAAAACGCTGTTTTGAACTATCCAAACTGACAAATTCATGTTTCTTTCGTGCGAAACGGTGATTTATGAGAAATGACGATAAAATTGCTGTTTTAAACTTGCAAAAACATAGAAAAACGACGTTTTCAACTATTCAAACTGATAAATTCATGTTTCTTTCCTTCGAAACGGTGGATTTTTGTGAAATCACGATAAAACTGCTGTTTTAAACTAGCAAAATACGCTGTTTTCAACAATCTAAACTGACGTATTTAAAATGCTGTTTTAAACTTGCAAGAACATAGAGAACGCTGTTTTCAACTATCCAACCTGACAAATTCATGTTTCTTTCGTGCGAAACGACGATTTATGAGAAATGACGTTAAAATTGCTGTTTAAACTTGCAAAAACATAGAAAAACGCTGTTTTCAACTATTCAAACTTAAAAATTCATGTTTCTTTCGTGCGAAACGGCGATTTATGAGAAATGACGATTAAAATTGCTGTTTTAAACTTGCAAAAACATAGAAAAACGCTGTTTTCAACTATTCAAACTGATAAATTCATGTTTCTTTCGTTCGAAACGGTGGATTTTTGTGAAATCACGATAAAACTGCTGTTTTAAACTTGCAAAAACATAGAATAATGCTGTTTTGAACTATTCAAACTGACAAATTCATGTTTCTTTCGTGCGAAACGGCGATTTATGAGAAATCACGATAAAACTGCTGGTTTAAACTTGCAAAAACATAGAAAAACGCTCTTTTGAACTATTCAAACTGACAAATTCATGTTTCTTTCGTGCGAAACGGCGATTTATGAAAAATGACGATAAAATTGCTGTTTTAAACTTGCAAAAACATATAAAAACGCTGTTTTCAACTATTCAAACTGATAAATTCATGTTTCTTTCCTTCGAAACGGTGGATTTTTGTGAAATCACAATAAAACTGCTGTTTTAAACTAGCAAAATACGCTGTTTTCAACAATCTAAACTGACGTATTTAAAATGCTGTTTTAAACTTGCAAGAACATAGAAAACGCTGTTTTCAACTATCCAAACTGACAAATACATGTTTCTTTCGTGCGAAACGGCGATTTATGGGAAATGACGATAAAATTGCTGTTTTAAACTTGCAAAAACATAGAAAAACGCTGTTTTCAACTATTCAAACTGATAAATTCATGTTTTTTCGTGCGAAACGGCGATTTATGAGAAATGACGATAAAATTGCTGTTTTAAACTTGCAAAAACATAGAAAAACGCTGTTTCGAATTATTCAAACTGACAAATTCATGTTTCTTTCGTGCGAAACGGCGATTTATGAGGAATGACGATAAAATTGCTGTTTTAAACTTGCAAAAACATAGAAAAACGCTGTTTTCAACTATTCAAACTGATATTCATATTTCTTTCTTGCGAAACGGCGATTTATGAGAAATGACGATAAAATTGCTGTTTTAAACTTGCAAAAACATAGAAAAACGCTGTTTTCAACTATCCAAACTGATAAATTCATGTTTCTTTCGTGCGAAACGGCGATTTATGAGAAATGACGATAAAATTGCTGTTTTAAACTTGCAAAAACATAGAAAAACGCTGTTTTTTATGAGAAATGACGATAAAATTACTGTTTTAAACTTGCAAAAACAAGAAAAACGCTGTTTTCAACTATTCAAACTGATAAATTCATGTTTCTTTAGTTCGAAACGGTGGATTTTTGTGAAATCACGATGAAACTGCTGTTTTAAACTAGCAAAACCAAGAAAACGCTGTTTTCAACAATCTAAACTGACGTATTTAAAATGCTGTTTTAAACTTGCAAAAACATAGAAAACGCTGTTTTGAACTATCCAAATTCAGTTTTGTGGTTTGGGGTTCGAGGTTTGAGGTTTGGGGTGGAGGTTTGGGGTTTGAGGTTTGGGGTTTGGGGTTCGAGTTTTGGGGTTTGGGGTTGAGGTTTGGGGTTTGAGGTTTGGGGTTCGCGGTTTGAGGTTTGGGGTTGGGGTTCGGTGTTTGAGGTTTGGGGTTTGGGGTTCGAGGTTTGAGGTTTGGGGTTCGAGGTTTGAGGTTTGGGGTTGAGGTTTGGGGTTTGAGGTTTGGGGTTTGGGGTTCGAGTTTTGGGGTTTGGGGTTGAGGTTTGGGGTTTGAGGTTTGGGGTTCGCGGTTTGAGGTTTGGGGTTGGGGTACGGTGTTTGAGGTTTGGGGTTTGGGGTTCGAGGTTTGAGGTTTGGGGTTCGAGGTTTGAGGTTTGAGGTTGAGGTTTGGGGTTTGAAGTTTGGGGTTGGGGGTTCGAGTTTTGGGGTTGGGGTTGAGGTTTGAGGTTAAGGTTTGGGGTTGAGGTTTAGGTTGAGGTTTGGGGTTGAGGTTTGGGGTAGAGGTTTGGGGTTGAGGTTTGGGGTTGAGGTTTGGGGTTGAGGTTTGGGGTTGAGGTTTGGGGTTGAGGTTTGGGGTTGAGGTTTGGGGTTTGAGGTTAGGGATTTGGGGTTCGAAGTTTGAGGTTTGGGGTTCGAGGTTTGAGGTTTGGGGTTGAGGGTTGGGGTTTGAGTTTGGGGATTGGGGTTCGGGGTTTTAGGTTTGGTGTTTGTGGTGTTTGGATTGGGTTAAATGTTTCTTTCGTGCGAAACGGCGAATTATGAGATTCAAATAACAATTTTATACTTGTAAAAACTTAAAAAACGCTGTTTTCAACTAATCAAACTAATGAATTTCTTTTGTTGGAAACTGCGGATTATTGTGAAATCACGATAAAACGCTGTTTTCAACTATTCAAACTGATAAATTCATGTTTCTTTCGTGAGAAACGGCGATTTAAGAGAAATGACGATAAAATTGCTGTTTTAAACTTGCAAGAACATAGAAAAACGCTGCTTTCAACTATTCAAACAGATAAATTCATGTTTCTTTCCTTCGAAACGGTGGATTTTTGTGAAATCACGATAAAACTGCTGTTTTAAACTAGCAAAATACGCCGTTTTCAACAATCTAAACTGACGTATTTAAAATGCTGTTTTAAACTTGCAAGAACATAGAAAACGCTGTTTTCAACTATCCAAACTAACAAATTCATGTTTCTTTCGTGCGAAACGGCGATTTATGAGAAATGACGATAAAATTGCTGTTTTAAACTTGCAAAAACATAGAAAAACGCTGTTTTCAACTTATCAAACTGATAAATTCATGTTTCTTTCGTTCGATACGGTGGATTTTTGTGAAATCACGATAAAACTGCTGTTTTAAACTTGCAAAAACATAGAAAAACGCTGTTTTGAACTATTTAAACTGAAAAATTCATGTTTCTTTCGTGCGAAACGGCGATTTATGAGAAATCACGATAAAACTGCTGTTTTAAACTTGCAAAAACATAGAAAAACGCTGTTTTGAACTATTCAAACTGACAAATTCATGTTTCTTATGTGCGAAACGGCGATTTATGAGAAATGACGATAAAATTGCTGTTTTAAACTTGCAAAAACATAGAAAAACGCTGTTTTCAACTATTCAAACTGATAAATTCATGTTTCTTTCGTTCGATACGGTGGATTTTTGTGAAATCACGATAAAACTGCTGTTTTAAACTTGCAAAAACATAGAAAAACGCTGTTTTCAACTATTCAAACTGACAAATTCATGTTTCTTCCGTGCGAAACGGCGATTTATGAGAAATGACGATAAAATTGCTGTTTTAAACTTGCAAAAACATAGAAAAACGCTGTTTTCCACAATTCAGACTGATAAATTCATGTTACTTTCCTGCGAAACGGCGATTTATGATAAATGACGATAAAATTGCTGTTTAAACTTGCAAAAACATAGAAAAACGCTGTTTTCAACTATTCAAACTGATAAATTCATGTTTCTTTCGTGCGAAACGGCGATTTATGAGAAATGACGATAAAATTGCTGTTTTAAACTTGCAAAAACATAGAAAAACGCTGTTTCGAACTATTCAAACTGACAAATTCATGTTTCTTTCGTGCGAAACGGCGATTTATGAGAAATGACGATAAAATTGCTGTTTTAAACTTGCAAAAACATAGAAAAACGCTGTTTTCAACTATTCAAAATGACAAATTCATGTTTCTTATGTGCGAAACGGCGATTTATGAGAAATGACGATAAAATTGCTGTTTTAAACTTACAAAAACATAGAAAAACGCTGTTTTCCACTATTCAGACTGATAAATTCATGTAACTTTCCTACGAAACGGCGATTTATGAGAAATGTCGATAAAATTGCTGTTTTAAACTTGCAAAAACATATAAAAAAGCTGTTTTCAACTATTCAAACTGATATTCATATTTCTTTCTTGCGAAACGGCGATTTATAAGAAATGACGTTAAAATTGCTGTTTTAAACTTGCAAAAACATAGAAAAACGCTGTTTTAAACTGTTCAAACTGATAAATTCATGTTTCTTTCGTGCGAAACGGTGGATTTTTGTGAAATCGCAATGAAACTGCTGTTTTAAACTAGCAAAACCAAGAAAACGCTGTTTTCAACAATCTAAACTGACGTATTTAAAATGCTGTTTTAAACTTGCAAAAACATAGAAAACGCTGTTTTGAACTATCCAAATTCAGTTTTGAGGTTTGGGGTTCGAGGTTTGAGGTTTGGGGTTGAGGTTTGGGGTTTGAGGTTTGGGGTTTGGTGTTCGAGTTTTGGGGTTTGGGGTTGAGGTTTGGGGTTGAGGTTTGGGGTTTGAGGTTTGGGGTTGGGGGTTCGAGTTTTGGGGTTGGGGTTGAGGTTTGAGGTTGAGGTTTGGGGTTGAGGTTTAGGTTGAGGTTTGGGGTTGAGGTTTGGGGTAGAGGTTTGGGATTGAGGTTTGGGGTTGAGGTTTGGGGTTGAGGTTTGGGGTTGAGGTTTGGGGTTGAGGTTTGGGGTTGAGGTTTGGGGTTGAGGTTTGGAGTTTGAGGTTAGGGTTTTGGGGTTCGAAGTTTGAGGTTTGGGGTTCGAGGTTTGAGGTTTGGGGTTGAGGGTTGGGGTTTGAGTTTGGGGATTGGGGATTGGGGTTCGAGGTTTTAGGTTTGGTGTTTGTGGTGTTTGGATTCAAATTGTTGTTTTAAACTTGTAAAAACTTAAAAAACGCTGTTTTCAACTAATCAAACTGATGAATTTCTTTTGTTGGAAACTGCGGATTATTGTGAAATCACGATAAAACGCTGTTTTCAACTATTCAAACTGATAAATTCATGTTTCTTTCGTGAGAAACGGCGATTTAAGAGAAATGACGATAATATTGCTGTTTTAAACTTGCAAGAACATAGAAAAACGCTGTTTTCAACTATTCAAACAGATAAATTCATGTTTCTTTCCTTCTAAACGGTGGATTTTTGTGAAATCACGATAAAACTGCTGTTTTAAACTAGCAAAATACGCCGTTTTCAACAATCTAAACTGACGTATTTAAAATGCTGTTTTAAACTTGCAAGAACATAGAAAACGCTGTTTTCAACTATCCAAACTGACAAATACATGTTTCTTTCGTGCGAAACGGCGATTTATGGGAAATGACGATAAAATTGCTGTTTTAAACTTGCAAAAACATAGAAAAACGCTGTTTTCAACTATTCAAACTGATAAATTCATGTTTCTTTCGTGCGAAACGGCGATTTATGAGAAATGACGATAAAATTGCTGTTTTAAACTTGCAAAAACATAGAAAAACGCTTTTTCGAATTATTCAAACTGACAAATTCATGTTTCTTTCGTGCGAAACGGCGATTTATGAGGAATGACGATAAAATTGCTGTTTTAAACTTGCAAAAACATAGAAAAACCCTGTTTTCAACTATTCAAATTGATAAATTCATGTTTCTTTCGTGCGAAACGGCGATTTATGAGAAATGACGATAAAATTGCTGTTTTAAACTGGCAAAAACATAGAAAAACGCTGTTTTCAACTATTCAAAATGACAAATTCATGTTTCTTATGTGCGAAACGGCGATTTATGAGAAATGACGATAAAATTGCTGTTTTAAACTTGCAAAAACATAGAAAAACGCTGTTTTCCACTACTCAGACTGATAAATTCATGTTACTTTCCTACGAAACGGCGATTTATGAGAAATGTCGATAAAATTGCTGTTTTAAACTTGCAAAAACATAGAAAAACGCTGTTTTCAACTATTCAATCTGATATTCATATTTCTTTCTTGCGAAACGGCGATTTATGAGAAATGACGATAAAATTGCTGTTTTAAACTTGCAAAAACATAGAAAAACGCTGTTTTCAACTATTCAAACTGATAAATTCATGTTTCTTTCGTGCGAAACGGCGATTTATGAGAAATGACGATAAAATTGCTGTTTTAAACTTGCAAAAACATAGAAAAACGCTGTTTTTTATGAGAAATGACGATAAAATTACTGTTTTAAACTTGCAAAAACAAGAAAAACGCTGTTTTCAACTATTCAAACTGATAAATTCATGTTTCTTTAGTTCGAAACGGTGGATTTTTGTGAAATCACGATGAAACTGCTGTTTTAAACTAGCAAAACCAAGAAAACGCTGTTTTCAACAATCTAAACTGACGTATTTAAAATGCTGTTTTAAACTTGCAAAAACATAGAAAACGCTGTTTTGAACTATCCAAATTCAGTTTTGTGGTTTGGGGTTCGAGGTTTGAGGTTTGGGGTGGAGGTTTGGGGTTTGAGGTTTGGGGTTTGGGGTTCGAGTTTTGGGGTTTGGGGTTGAGGTTTGGGGTTTGAGGTTTGGGGTTCGCGGTTTGAGGTTTGGGGTTGGGGTTCGGTGTTTGAGGTTTGGGGTTTGGGGTTCGAAGTTTGAGGTTTGGGGTTCGAGGTTTGAGGTTTGGGGTTGAGGTTTGGGGTTTGAGGTTTGGGGTTTGGGGTTCGAGTTTTGGGGTTTGGGGTTGAGGTTTGGGGTTTGAGGTTTGGGGTTCGCGGTTTGAGGTTTGGGGTTGGGGTACGGTGTTTGAGGTTTGGGGTTTGGGGTTCGAGGTTTGAGGTTTGGGGTTCGAGGTTTGAGGTTTGAGGTTGAGGTTTGGGGTTTGAAGTTTGGGGTTGGGGGTTCGAGTTTTGGGGTTGGGGTTGAGGTTTGAGGTTAAGGTTTGGGGTTGAGGTTTAGGTTGAGGTTTGGGGTTGAGGTTTGGGGTAGAGGTTTGGGGTTGAGGTTTGGGGTTGAGGTTTGGGGTTGAGGTTTGGGGTTGAGGTTTGGGGTTGAGGTTTGGGGTTGAGGTTTGGGGTTTGAGGTTAGGGATTTGGGGTTCGAAGTTTGAGGTTTGGGGTTCGAGGTTTGAGGTTTGGGGTTGAGGGTTGGGGTTTGAGTTTGGGGATTGGGGTTCGGGGTTTTAGGTTTGGTGTTTGTGGTGTTTGGATTGGGTTAAATGTTTCTTTCGTGCGAAACGGCGAATTCAAATAACAATTTTATACTTGTAAAAACTTAAAAAACGCTGTTTTCAACTAATCAAACTAATGAATTTCTTTTGTTGGAAACTGCGGATTATTGTGATATCACGATAAAACGCTGTTTTCAACTATTCAAACTGATAAATTCATGTTTCTTTCGTGAGAAACGGCGATTTAAGAGAAATGACGATAAAATTGCTGTTTTAAACTTGCAAGAACATAGAAAAACGCTGCTTTCAACTATTCAAACAGATAAATTCATGTTTCTTTCCTTCGAAACGGTGGATTTTTGTGAAATCACGATAAAACTGCTGTTTTAAACTAGCAAAATACGCCGTTTTCAACAATCTAAACTGACGTATTTAAAATGCTGTTTTAAACTTGCAAGAACATAGAAAACGCTGTTTTCAACTATCCAAACTAACAAATTCATGTTTCTTTCGTGCGAAACGGCGATTTATGAGAAATGACGATAAAATTGCTGTTTTAAACTTGCAAAAACATAGAAAAACGCTGTTTTCAACTATTCAAACTGATAAATTCATGTTTCTTTCGTTCGATACGGTGGATTTTTGTGAAATCACGATAAAACTGCTGTTTTAAACTTGCAAAAACATAGAAAAACGCTGTTTTGAACTATTTAAACTGAAAAATTCATGTTTCTTTCGTGCGAAACGGCGATTTATGAGAAATCACGATAAAACTGCTGTTTTAAACTTGCAAAAACATAGAAAAACGCTGTTTTGAACTATTCAAACTGACAAATTCATGTTTCTTATGTGCGAAACGGCGATTTATGAGAAATGACGATAAAATTGCTGTTTTAAACTTGCAAAAACATAGAAAAACGCTGTTTTCAACTATTCAAACTGATAAATTCATGTTTCTTTCGTTCGATACAGTGGATTTTTGTGAAATCACGATAAAACTGCTGTTTTAAACTTGCAAAAACATAGAAAAACGCTGTTTTCAACTATTCAAACTGACAAATTCATGTTTCTTCCGTGCGAAACGGCGATTTATGAGAAATGACGATAAAATTGCTGTTTTAAACTTGCAAAAACATAGAAAAACGCTGTTTTCCACAATTCAGACTGATAAATTCATGTTACTTTCCTGCGAAACGGCGATTTATGATAAATGACGATAAAATTGCTGTTTAAACTTGCAAAAACATAGAAAAACGCTGTTTTCAACTATTCAAACTGATAAATTCATGTTTCTTTCTTGCGAAACGGCGATTTATGAGAAATGACGATAAAATTGCTGTTTTAAACTTGCAAAAACATAGAAAAACGCTGTTTCGAACTATTCAAACTGACAAATTCATGTTTCTTTCGTGCGAAACGGCGATTTATGAGAAATGACGATAAAATTGCTGTTTTAAACTTGCAAAAACATAGAAAAACGCTGTTTTCAACTATTCAAAATGACAAATTCATGTTTCTTATGTGCGAAACGGCGATTTATGAGAAATGACGATAAAATTGCTGTTTTAAACTTGCAAAAACATAGAAAAACGCTGTTTTCCACTATTCAGACTGATAAATTCATGTAACTTTCCTACGAAACGGCGATTTATGAGAAATGTCGATAAAATTGCTGTTTTAAACTTGCAAAAACATATAAAAAAGCTGTTTTCAACTATTCAAACTGATATTCATATTTCTTTCTTGCGAAACGGCGATTTATAAGAAATGACGTTAAAATTGCTGTTTTAAACTTGCAAAAACATAGAAAAACGCTGTTTTAAACTGTTCAAACTGATAAATTCATGTTTCTTTCGTGCGAAACGGTGGATTTTTGTGAAATCGCAATGAAACTGCTGTTTTAAACTAG
Organism: Poecilus cupreus; assembly: GCA_963942605.1. Classification (NCBI taxonomy): domain Eukaryota; kingdom Metazoa; phylum Arthropoda; class Insecta; order Coleoptera; family Carabidae; genus Poecilus; species Poecilus cupreus. The sequence goes on along the minus strand of CAWWDY010000626.1, from coordinate 188,254 downwards.
CAAAACCAAGAAAACGCTGTTTTCAACAATCTAAACTGACGTATTTAAAATGCTGTTTTAAACTTGCAAAAACATAGAAAACGCTGTTTTGAACTATCCAAATTCAGTTTTGAGGTTTGGGGTTCGAGGTTTGAGGTTTGGGGTTGAGGTTTGGGGTTTGAGGTTTGGGGTTTGGTGTTCGAGTTTTGGGGTTTTAGGTTGAGGTTTGGGGTTGAGGTTTGGGGTTTGAGGTTTGGGGTTGGGGGTTCGAGTTTTGGGGTTGGGGTTGAGGTTTGAGGTTGAGGTTTGGGGTTGAGGTTTAGGTTGAGGTTTGGGGTTGAGGTTTGGGGTAGAGGTTTGGGGTTGAGGTTTGGGGTTGAGGTTTGGGGTTGAGGTTTGCGGTTGAGGTTTGGGGTTGAGGTTTGGGGTTGAGGTTTGGGGTTGAGGTTTGGAGTTTGAGGTTAGGGTTTTGGGGTTCGAAGTTTGAGGTTTGGGGTTCGAGGTTTGAGGTTTGGGGTTGAGGGTTGGGGTTTGAGTTTGGGGATTGGGGATTGGGGTTCGAGGTTTTAGGTTTGGTGTTTGTGGTGTTTGGATTCAAATTGTTGTTTTAAACTTGTAAAAACTTAAAAAACGCTGTTTTCAACTAATCAAACTGATGAATTTCTTTTGTTGGAAACTGCGGATTATTGTGAAATCACGATAAAACGCTGTTTTCAACTATTCAAACTGATAAATTCATGTTTCTTTCGTGAGAAACGGCGATTTAAGAGAAATGACGATAATATTGCTGTTTTAAACTTGCAAGAACATAGAAAAACGCTGTTTTCAACTATTCAAACAGATAAATTCATGTATCTTTCCTTCGAAACGGTGGATTTTTGTGAAATCACGATAAAACTGCTGTTTTAAACTAGCAAAATACGCCGTTTTCAACAATCTAAACTGACGTATTTAAAATGCTGTTTTAAACTTGCAAAAACATAGAAAACGCTGTTTTGAACTATCCAAACTGACAAATTCATGTTTCTTTCGTGCGAAACGGCGATTTATGAGAAATGACAATAAAATTGCTGTTTTAAACTTGCAAAAACATAGAAAAACGCCGTTTTCAACTATTCAAACTGATAAATTCATGTTTCTTTCCTTCGAAACGGTGGATTTTTGTGAAATCACGATAAAATTGCTGTTTTAAACTAGCAAAATACGCTGTTTTCAACAATCTAAACTGACGTATTTAAAATGCTGTTTTAAACTTGCAAGAACATAGAAAACGCTGTTTTCAACTATCCAAACTGACAAATTCATGTTTATTTCGTGCGAAACGGCGATTTATGAGAAATGACGATAAAATTGCTGTTTTAAACTTGCAAAAACATAGAAAAACGCTGTTTTCAACTATTCAAACTGATAAATTCATGTTTCTTTCGTGCGAAACGGCGATTTATGAGAAATGACGATAAAATTGCTGTTTTAAACTTGCAAAAACATAGAAAAACGCTGTTTTAAACTATTCAAACTGACAAATTCATGTTTTGTTTCGTGCGAAACGGCGATTTATGAGAAATGACGATAAAATTGCTGTTATAAACTTGCAAAAACATAGAATAACGCTGTTTTCAACTATTCAAACTGATAAATTCATGTTTCTTTCGTTCGAAACGGTGGATTTTTGTGAAATCACGATAAAACTGCTGTTTTAAACTTGCAAAAACATAGAAAAACGCTGTTTTGAACTATTCAAACTGACAAATTCATGTTTCTTTCGTGCGAAACGGCGATTTATGAGAAATGACGATAAAATTGCTGTTTTAAACTTGTAAAAACATAGAAAAACGCTGTTTTCAACTATTCAAACTGATAAATTCATATTTATTTCTTGCGAAACGGCGATTTATGAAAAATGACGATCAAATTGCTGTTTTAAACTTGCAAAAACATAGAAGAACGCTGTTTTGAACTATTCAAACTGACAAATTCATGTTTCTTTCGTGCGAAACGGCGATTTATGAGAAATGACGATAAAATTGCTGTTTTAAACTTGCAAAAACATAGAAAAACCCTGTTTTCAACTATTCAAATTGATACATTCAAGTTTCTTTCGTGCGAAACGGCGATTTATGAGAAATGACGATAAAATTGCTGTTTTAAACTTGCAAAAACATAGAAAAACGCTGTTTTCAACTATTCAAACTGATAAATTCATGTTTCTTCCGTGCGAAACGGCGATTTATGAGAAATGACGATAAAATTGCTGTTTTAAACTTGCAAAAACATAGAAAAACGCTGTTTTCCACTATTCAGACTGATAAATTCATGTTTCTTTCCTGCGAAACGGCGATTTATGAGAAATGTCGATAAAATTACTGTTTTAAACTTTCAAAAACATAGAAAAACGCTGTTTGAAACTATTCAAACTGATAAATTCATATTTATTTCTTGCGAAACGGCGATTTATGAGAAATGACGATCAAATTGCTGTTTTAAACTTGCAAAAACATAGAAAAACGCTGTTTTTAACTATTCAAACTGATAAATTCATGTCTCTTTCGTGCGAAACGGCGATTTATGAGAAATGACGATGAAATTGCTGTTTTAAACTTGCAAAAACATAGAAATACGCTGTTTTCAACTATTCAAATTGATAAATTCATGTTTATTTCGTGCGAAACGGCGATTTATGAGAAATGACGATAAAATTGCTGTTTTAAACTTGCAAAAACATAGAAAAACGCTGTTTTTAACTATTCAAACTGATAAATTCATGTCTCTTTCGTGCGAAACGGCGATTTATGAGAAATGACGATAAAAGTGCTGTTTTAAACTTGCAAAAACATAGAAAAACGCTGTTTTTAACTATTCAAACTGATAAATTCATGTTTCTTTCGTTCGAAACGGTGGATTTTTGTGAAATCACGATAAAACTGCTGTTTTAAACTTGCAAAAACATAGAAAAACGCTGTTTTGAACTATTCAAACTGAAAAATTCATGTTTCTTTCGTGCGAAACGGCGATTTATGAGAAATGACGATAAAATTGCTGTTTAAACTTGCAAAAACATAGAAAAACGCTGTTTTCAACTATTCAAACTGATAAATTCATGTTTCTTTCCTGCGAAACGGCGATTTACGAGAAATGACGGTAAAATTGCTGTTTTAAACTTGCAAAAACATAGAAAAACGCAGGTTTGAACTATTCAAACTGATAAATTCATATTTCTTTCTTTCGAAACGGCGATTTATGAGAAATGACGATAAAATTGCTGTTTTAAACTTGCAAAAACATAGAAAAACGCTGTTTTCAACTGTTCAAACTGATAAATTCATGTTTCTTTCGTGCGAAACGGCGATTTATGAGAAATGACGGTAAAATTGCTGTTTTAAACTTGCAAAATCATAGAAAAACGCTGTTTTTTATGAGAAATGACGATAAAATTACTGTTTTAAACTTGCAAAAACAAGAAAAACGCTGTTTACAACTATTCAAACTGATAAATTCATGTTTCTTTAGTTCGAAACGGTGGATTTTTGTGAAATCACGATGAAACTGCTGTTTTAAACTAGCAAAACCAAGAAAACGCTGTTTTCAACAATCTAAACTGACGTATTTAAAATGCTGTTTTAAACTTGCAAAAACATAGAAAACGCTGTTTTGAACTATCCAAATTCAGTTTTGTGGTTTGGGGTTCGCGGTTTGAGGTTTGGGGTTGGGGTTCGGTGTTTGAGGTTTGGGGTTTGGGGTTCGAGGTTTGAGGTTTGGGGTTCGAGGTTTGAGGTTGGGGTTGAGGTTTGATGTTTGAGGTTTGGGGTTGGGGGTTCGAGTTTTGGGGTTTGGGGTTGAGGTTTGGGGTTATGGTTTGGGGTTGAGGTTTGGGGTTGAGGTTTGGGGTTGAGGTTTGGGGTTGAGGTTTGGGGTTTGAGGTTAGGGATTTGGGGTTCGAAGTTTGAGGTTTGGGGTTCGAGGTTTGAGGTTTGGGGTTGAGGGTTGGGGTTTGAGTTTGGGGTTTGGGGTTCGGGGTTTTAGGTTTGGTGTTTGTGGTGTTTGGATTGGGTGAAATGTTTATTTCGTGCGAAACGGCGAATTATGAGATTCAAATTGTTGTTTAAACTTGTAAACACATAAACGCTGTTTTCAACTAATCAAACTGATGAATTTCTTTTGTTGGAAACTGCGGATTATTGTGAAATCACGATAAAACGCTGTTTTCAACTATTCAAACCGATAAATTCATGTTTCTTTCGTGAGAAACGGCGATTTAAGAGAAATGACGATAAAATTGATGTTTTAAACTTGCAAGAACATAGAAAAACGCTGTTTTCAACTATTCAAACAGATAAATTCATGTTTCTTTCCTTCGAAACGGTGGATTTTTGTGAAATCACGATAAAACTGCTGTTTTAAACTAGCAAAACACGCCGTTTTCAACAATCTAAACTGACGTATTTAAAATGCTGTTTTAAACTTGCAAAAACATGGAAAACGGTGTTTTGAACTATCCAAACTGAAAAATTCATGTTTCTTTCGTGCGAAGCTGCGATTTATGAGAAATGACGATAAAATTGCTGTTTTAAACTTGCAAAAACATAGAAAAACGCCGTTTTCAACTATTCAAACTGATAAATTCATGTTTCTTTCCTTCGAAACGGTGGATTTTTGTGAAATCATGATAAAACTGCTGTTTTAAACTTGCAAAAACATAGAAAAACGCTGTTTTCAACTATTCAAACTGATAAATTCATGTTTCTTTCGTGCGAAACGGCGATTTATGAGTAATGACGATAAAATTGCTGTTATAAACTTGCAAAAACATAGAATAACGCTGTTTTCAACTATTCAAACTGATAAATTCATGTTTCTTTCGTTCGAAACGGTGGATTTTTGTGAAATCGCGATAAAACTGCTGTTTTAAACTTGCAAAAACATAGAAAAACGCTGTTTTGAACTATTCAAACTGACAAATTCATGTTTCTTTCGTGCGAAACGGCGATTTATGAGAAATGACGACAAAATTGCTGTTTAAACTTGCAAAAACATAGAAAAACGCTGTTTTCAACTATTCAAACTGATAAATTCATGTTTTGTTTTGTGCGAAACGGCGATTTATGAGAAATGACGATAAAATTGCTGTTATAAACTTGCAAAAACATAGAATAACGCTGTTTTCAACTATTTTAACTGATAAATACATGTTTCTTTCGTTCGAAACGGTGGATTTTTGTGAAATCACGATAAAACTGCTGTTTTAAACTTGCAAAAACATAGAAAAACGCTGTTTTGAACTATTTAAACTGACAAATTCATGTTTCTTTCGTGCGAAACGGCGATTTATGAGAAATGACGATAAAATTGCTGTTTTAAACTTGCAAAAACATAGAAAAACGATGTTTTCCACTATTCAGACTGATAAATTCATGTTTCTTTCCTGAGAAACGGCGATTTATGAGAAATGTCGATAAAATTACTGTTTTAAACTTGCAAAAACATAGAAAAACGCTGTTTTGAACTATTCAAACTGACAAATTCATGTTTCTTTCGTGCGAAACGATGATTTATGAGAAATGACGATAAAATTGCTGTTTTAAACTTGCAAAAACATAGAAAAACGCTGTTTTCCACTATTCAGACTGATAAATTCATGTTTCTTTCCTGTGAAACGGCGATTTATGAGAAATGTCGATAAAATTGCTGTTTTAAACTTGCAAAAACATAGAAAAACGCTGTTTTGAACTATTCAAACTGATAAGTTCATATTTCTTTCTTTCGAAACGGCGATTTATGAGAAATGTCGATAAAATTGCTGTTTTAAACTTGCAAAAACATAGAAAAACCCTGTTTTCAACTATTCAAATTGATAAATTCATGTTTCTTTCGTGCGAAACGGCGATTTATGAGAATCGACGATAAAATTGCTGTTTTAAACTTGCAAAAACATAGAAGAACGCTGTTTTCAACTATTCAAACTGACAAATTCATGTTTCTTCCGTGCGAAACGGCGATTAATGAGAAATGACGATAAAATTGCTGTTTTAAACTTGCAAAAACATAGAAAAACGCTGTTTTCCACTATTCAGACTGATAAATTCATGTTTCTTTCCTGCGAAACGGCGATTTATAAGAAATGTCGATAAAATTACAGTTTTAAACTTGCAAAAACATAGAAAAACGCTGTTTTCAACTATTCAAACTGATAAATTCATGTTTATTTCGTGCGAAACGGCGATTTATGAGAAATGACGATAAAATTGCTGTTTTAAACTTGCAAAAACATAGAAAAACGCTGTTTTCAACTATTCAAACTGATAAATTCATGTCTCTTTCGTGCGAAACGGCGATTAATGAGAAATGACGATAAAATTGCTGTTTTAAACTTGCAAAAACATAGAAAAACGCTGTTTTTAACTATTCAAACTGATAAATTCATGTTTCTTTCGTTCGAAACGGTGGGTTTTTGTGAAATCACGATAAAACTGCAGTTTTAATCTTGCAAAAACATAGAAAAACGCTGTTTTGAACTATTCAAACTGACAAATTCATGTTTCTTTCGTGCGAAACGGCGATTTATGAGAAATGACGATAAAATTGCTGTTTAAACTTGCAAAAACATAGAAAAACGCTGTTTTCAACTATTCAAACTGATAAATTCATGTTTCTTTCATGCGAAACGGCGATTTATGAGAAATGACGATAAAATTGCTGTTTTAAACTTGCAAAAACATAGAAAAACGCTGTTTTGAACTATACAAACTGACAAATTCATGTTTCTTTCGTGGGAAACGGCGATTTATGAGAAATGACGATAAAATTGCTGTTTTAAACTTGCAAAAACATAGAAAAACCCTGTTTTCAACTATTCAAATTGATGAATTCATGTTTCTTTCGTGCGAAACGGCGATTTATGAGAAATGACGATAAAATTGCTGTTTTAAACTTGCAAAAACATAGAAAAACGCTGTTTTCAACTATTCAAACTGACAAATTCATGTTTCTTCCGTGCAAAACGGCGATTTATGAGAAATGACGATAAAATTGCTGTTTTAAACTTGCAAAAACATAGAAAAACGCTTTTTTCCACTATTCAGACTGATAAATTCATGTTTCTTTCCTGCGAAACGGCGATTTATGAGAAATGTCGATAAAATTACTGTTTTAAACTTGCAAAAACATAGAAAAACGCTGTTTTCAACTATTCAAACTTATAAATTCATGTTTCTTTAGTTCGAAACGGTGGATTTTTGTGAAATCACGATGAAACTGCTGTTTTAAACTAGCAAAACAAAGAAAACGCTGTTTTCAACAATCTAAACTGACGTATTTAAAATGCTGTTTTAAACTTGCAAAAACATAGAAAACGCTGTTTGAACTATCCAAATTCAGTTTTGTAGTTTGGGGTTCTAGGTTTGAGGTTTGGGGTTGAGGTTTGGGGTTTGAGGTTTGGGGTTTGGGGTTCGAGTTTTGGGGTTTGGGGTTGAGGTTTGGGGTTTGAGGTTTGGGGTTCGCGGTTTGAGGTTTAAGGTTGGGGTTTGGTGTTTGAGGTTTGGGGTTTGGGGTTCGAGGTTTGAGGTTTGGGGTTCGAGGTTTGAGGTTTGGGGTTGAGGTTTGGGGTTTGAGGTTTAGGGTTAAGGGTTCGAGTTTTGGGGTTGGGGTTGAGGTTTAGGTTGAGGTTTGGGGTTGAGGTTTGGGGTTGAGGTTTGGGGTTGAGGTTTGGGGTTGAGGTTTGGGGTTGAGGTTTGGGGTTGAGGTTTGGGGTTGAGGTTTGGGGTTGAGGTTTGGGGTTTGAGGTTAGGGATTTGGGATTCGAAGTTTGAGGTTTGGGGTTCGAGGTTTGAGGTTTGGGGTTGAGGGTTGGGGTTTGAGTTTGGGGTTTGGGGTTCGGGGTTTTAGGTTTGGTGATTGTGGTGTTTGGATTGGGTGAAATGTTTCTTTCGTGCGAAACGGCGAATTATGAGATTCAAATTGTTGTTTAAACTTGTAAAAACATAAAAAACGCTGTTTTCAACTAATCAAACTGATGAATTTCTTTTGTTGGAAACTGCGGATTATTGTGAAATCACGATAAAACGCTGTTTTCAACTATTCAAACCGATAAATTCATGTTTCTTTCGTGAGAAACGGCGATTTAAGAGAAATGACGATAAAATTGATGTTTTAAACTTGCAAGAACATAGAAAAACGCTGTTTTCATCTACAAACAGATAAATTCATGTTTCTTTCCTTCAAAACGGTGGATTTTTGTGAAATCACGATGAAACTGCTGTTTTAAACTAGCAAAATACGCCGTTTTCAACAATCTAAACTGACGTATTTAAAATGCTGTTTTAAACTTGCAAAAACATGGAAAACGCTGTTTTGAACTATCCAAACTGACAAATTCATGTTTCTTTCGTGCGAAACTGCGATTTATGAGAAATGACGATAAAATTGCTGTTTTAAACTTGCAAAAACATAGAAAAACGCCGTTTTCAACTATTCAAACTGATAAATTCTTGTTTCTTTCCTTCGAAACGGTGGATTTTTGTGAAATCATGATAAAACTGCTGTTTTAAACTTGCAAAAACATAGAAAAACGCTGTTTTCAACTATTCAAACTGATAAATTTATGTTTCTTTCGTGCGAAACGGCGATTTATGAGAAATGACGATAAAATTGCTGTTATAAACTTGCAAAAACATAGAATAACGCTGTTTTCAACTATTCAAACTGATAAATTCTTGTTTCTTTCGTTCGAAACGGTGGATTTTTGTGAAATCACGATAAAACTGCTGTTTTAAACTTGCAAAAACATAGAAAAACGCTGTTTTGAACTATTCAAACTGACAAATTCATGTTTCTTTCGTGCAAAACGGCAATTTATGAGAAATGACGATAAAATTGCTGTTTAAACTTGCAAAAACATAGAAAAACGCTGTTTTCAACTATTCAAACTGATAAATTCATGTTTTGTTTCGTGCGAAACGGCGCTTTATGAGAAATGACGATAAAATTGCTGTTATAAACTTGCAAAAACATAGAAAAACGCTGTTTTGAACTATTCAAACTGACAAATTCTTGTTTCTTTCGTTCGAAACGGTGAATTTTTGTGATATCACGATAAAACTGCTGTTTTAAACTTGCAAAAACATAGAAAAACGCTGTTTTGAACTATTTAAACTGACAAATTCATGTTTCTTTCGTGCGAAACGGCGATTTATGAGAAATGTCGATAAAATTACTGTTTTAAACTTGCAAAAACATAGAAAAACGCTGTTTTGAACTATTCAAACTGACAAATTCATGTTTCTTTCGTGCGAAACGGCGATTTATGAGAAATGACGATAAAATTGCTGTTTTAAACTTGCAAAAACATAGAAAAACCCTGTTTTCCACTATTCAGACTGATAAATTCATGTTTCTTTCCTGCGAAACGGCGATTTATGAGAAATGTCGATAAAATTACTGTTTTAAACTTGCAAAAACATAGAAAAACGCTGTTTTGAACTATTCAAACTGACAAATTCATGTTTCTTTCGTGCGAAACGGCGATTTATGAGAAATGACGATAAAATTGCTGTTTTAAACTTGCAAAAACATAGAAAAACCCTGTTTTCAACTATTCAAATTGATAAATTCATGTTTCTTTCGTGCGAAACGGCGATTTATGAGAATCGACGATAAAATTGCTGTTTTAAACTTGCAAAAACATAGAAGAACGCTGTTTTCAACTATTCAAACTGACAAATTCATGTTTCTTCCGTGCGAAACGGCGATTTATGAGAAATGACGATAAAATTGCTGTTTTAAACTTGCAAAAACATAGAAAAACGCTGTTTTCCACTATTCAGACTGATAAATTCATGTTTCTTTCCTGCGAAACGGCGATTTATAAGAAATGTCGATAAAATTACTGTTTTAAACTTGCAAAAACATAGAAAAACGCTGTTTTCAACTATTCAAACTGATAAATTCATGTTTATTTCGTGCGAAACGGCGATTTATGAGAAATGACGATAAAATTGCTGTTTTAAACTTGCAAAAACATAGAAAAACGCTGTTTTCAACTATTCAAACTGATAAATTCATGTCTCTTTCGTGCGAAACGGCGATTAATGAGAAATGACGATAAAATTGCTGTTTTAAACTTGCAAAAACATAGAAAAACGCTGTTTTTAACTATTCAAACTGATAAATTCATGTTTCTTTCGTTCGAAACGGTGGGTTTTTGTGAAATCACGATAAAACTGCAGTTTTAATCTTGCAAAAACATAGAAAAACGCTGTTTTGAACTATTCAAACTGACAAATTCATGTTTCTTTCGTGCGAAACGGCGATTTATGAGAAATGACGATAAAATTGCTGTTTAAACTTGCAAAAACATAGAAAAACGCTGTTTTCAACTATTCAAACTGATAAATTCATGTTTCTTTCGTGCGAAACGGCGATTTATGAGAAATGACGATAAAATTGCTGTTTTAAACTTGCAAAAACATAGAAAAACGCTGTTTTGAACTATACAAACTGACAAATTCATGTTTCTTTCGTGGGAAACGGCAATTTATGAGAAATGACGATAAAATTGCTGTTTTAAACTTGCAAAAACATAGAAAAACCCTGTTTTCAACTATTCAAATTGATGAATTCATGTTTCTTTCGTGCGAAACGGCGATTTATGAGAAATGACGATAAAATTGCTGTTTTAAACTTGCAAAAACATAGAAAAACGCTGTTTTCAACTATTCAAACTGACAAATTCATGTTTCTTCCGTGCAAAACGGCGATTTATGAGAAATGACGATAAAATTGCTGTTTTAAACTTGCAAAAACATAGAAAAACGCTTTTTTCCACTATTCAGACTGATAAATTCATGTTTCTTTCCTGCGAAACGGCGATTTATGAGAAATGTCGATAAAATTACTGTTTTAAACTTGCAAAAACATAGAAAAACGCTGTTTTCAACTATTCAAACTTATAAATTCATGTTTCTTTAGTTCGAAACGGTGGATTTTTGTGAAATCACGATGAAACTGCTGTTTTAAACTAGCAAAACAAAGAAAACGCTGTTTTCAACAATCTAAACTGACGTATTTAAAATGCTGTTTTAAACTTGCAAAAACATAGAAAACGCTGTTTTGAACTATCCAAATTCAGTTTTGTAGTTTGGGGTTCTAGGTTTGAGGTTTGGGGTTGAGGTTTGGGGTTTGAGGTTTGGGGTTTGGGGTTCGAGTTTTGGGGTTTGGGGTTGAGGTTTGGGGTTTGAGGTTTGGGGTTCGCGGTTTGAGGTTTAAGGTTGGGGTTTGGTGTTTGAGGTTTGGGGTTTGGGGTTCGAGGTTTGAGGTTTGGGGTTCGAGGTTTGAGGTTTGGGGTTGAGGTTTGGGGTTTGAGGTTTAGGGTTAAGGGTTCGAGTTTTGGGGTTGGGGTTGAGGTTTAGGTTGAGGTTTGGGGTTGAGGTTTGGGGTTGAGGTTTGGGGTTGAGGTTTGGGGTTGAGGTTTGGGGTTGAGGTTTGGGGTTGAGGTTTGGGGTTGAGGTTTGGGGTTTGAGGTTAAGGATTTGGGATTCGAAGTTTGAGGTTTGGGGTTCGAGGTTTGAGGTTTGGGGTTGAGGGTTGGGGTTTGAGTTTGGGGTTTGGGGTTCGGGGTTTTAGGTTTGATGTTTTAAACTTGCAAGAACATAGAAAAACGCTGTTTTCAACTATTCAAACAGATAAATTCATGTTTCTTTCCTTCGAAACGGTGGATTTTTGTGAAATCACGATGAAACTGCTGTTTTAAACTAGCAAAATACGCCGTTTTCAACAATCTAAACTGACGTATTTAAAATGCTGTTTTAAACTTGCAAAAACATGGAAAACGCTGTTTTGAACTATCCAAACTGACAAATTCATGTTTCTTTCGTGCGAAACTGCGATTTATGAGAAATGACGATAAAATTGCTGTTTTAAACTTGCAAAAACATAGAAAAACGCCGTTTTCAACTATTCAAACTGATAAATTCTTGTTTCTTTCCTTCGAAACGGTGGATTTTTGTGAAATCATGATAAAACTGCTGTTTTAAACTTGCAAAAACATAGAAAAACGCTGTTTTCAACTATTCAAACTGATAAATTCATGTTTCTTTCGTGCGAAACGGCGATTTATGAGAAATGACGATAAAATTGCTGTTATAAACTTGCAAAAACATAGAATAACGCTGTTTTCAACTATTCAAACTGATAAATTCTTGTTTCTTTCGTTCGAAACGGTGGATTTTTGTGAAATCACGATAAAACTGCTGTTTTAAACTTGCAAAAACATAGAAAAACGCTGTTTTGAACTATTCAAACTGACAAATTCATGTTTCTTTCGTGCAAAACGGCAATTTATGAGAAATGACGATAAAATTGCTGTTTAAACTTGCAAAAACATAGAAAAACGCTGTTTTCAACTATTCAAACTGATAAATTCATGTTTTGTTTCGTGCGAAACGGCGATTTATGAGAAATGACGATAAAATTGCTGTTATAAACTTGCAAAAACATAGAAAAACGCTGTTTTGAACTATTCAAACTGACAAATTCTTGTTTCTTTCGTTCGAAACGGTGGATTTTTGTGATATCACGATAAAACTGCTGTTTTAAACTTGCAAAAACATAGAAAAACGCTGTTTTGAACTATTCAAACTGACAAATTCATGTTTCTTTCGTGCAAAACGGCAATTTATGAGAAATGACGATAAAATTGCTGTTTAAACTTGCAAAAACATAGAAAAACGCTGTTTTCAACTATTCAAACTGATAAATTCATGTTTTGTTTCGTGCGAAACGGTGGATTTTTGTGAAATCACGATAAAACTGCTGTTTTAAACTTGCAAAAACATAGAAAAACGCTGTTTTGAACTATTCAAACTGACAAATTCATGTTTCTTTCGTGCGAAACGGCGATTTATGAGAAATGACGATAAAATTGCTGTTTAAACTTGCAAAAACATAGAATAACGCTGTTTTCAACTATTCAAACTGATAAATTCATGTTTCTTTCGTGCGAAACGGCGATTTATGAGAAATGACGATAAAATTGCTGTTTTAAAATTGAAAAAACATAGAAAAACGCTGTTTTCAACTGTTCAAACTGATAAATTCATGTTTCTTCCGTGCGAAACGGCGATTTATGAGAAATGACGATAAAATTGCTGTTTTAAACTTGCAAAAACATAGAAAAACGCTGTTTTGAACTATTCAAACTGATAAATTCATATTTCTTTCTTGCGAAACGGCGATTTATGAGAAATGACGATAAAATTGCTGTTTTAAACTTGCAAAAACATAGAAAAACGCTGTTTTCAACTGTTCATACTGATAAATTCATGTTTCTTTCGTGCGAAACGGCGATTTATAAGAAATGACGGTAAAATTGCTGTTTTAAACTTGCAAAAACATAGAAAAACGCTGTTTTCAACTGTTCATACTGATAAATTCATGTTTCTTTCGTGCGAAACGGCGATTTATGAGAAATGTCGATAAAATTGCTGTTTTAAACTTGCAAAAACATAGAAAAACGCTGTTTTGAACTATTCAAACTGATAAATTCATATTTCTTTCTTGCGAAACGGCGATTTATGAGAAATGACGATAAAATTGCTGTTTTAAACTTGCAAAAACATAGAAAAACGCTGTTTTCAACTGTTCATACTGATAAATTCATGTTTCTTTCGTGCGAAACGGCGATTTATGAGAAATGACGGTAAAATTGCTGTTTTAAACTTGCAAAAACATAGAAAAAACGCTGTTTTTTATGAGAAATGACGGTAAAATTACTGTTTTAAACTTGCAAAAACAAGCAAAACGCTGTTTTCAACTATTCAAACTGATAAATTCATGTTTCTTTAGTTCGAACCGGTGGATTTTTGTGAAATCACGATGCAACTGCTGTTTTAAACTAGCAAAACCAAGAAAACGCTGTTTTTAACAATCTAAACTGACGTATTTAAAATGCTGTTTTAAACTTGCAAAAACATAAAAAACGCTGTTTTGAACTATCCAAATTCAGTTTTGTGGTTTGGGGTTCGCGGTTTGAGGTTTGGGGTTGGGGTTCGGTGTTTGAGGTTTGGGGTTTGGGGTTCGAGGTTTGAGGTTTGGGGTTCGAGGTTTAAGGTTTGGGGTTGTGGTTTGGGGTTTGAGGTTTGGGGTTGGGGGTTCGAGTTTTGGGGTTTGGGGTTGAGGTTTGGGGTTGAGGTTTGGGGTTGAGGTTTGGGGTTGAGGTTTGGGGTTTGAGGTTAGGGATTTGGGATTCGAAGTTTGAGGTTTGGGGTTCGAGGTTTGAGGTTTGGGGTTGAGGGTTGGGGTTTGAGTTTGGGGTTTGGGGTTCGGGGTTTTAGGTTTGGTGTTTGTGGTGTTTGGATTGGGTGAAATGTTTCTTTCGTGCGAAACGGCGAATTATGAGATTCAAATTGTTGTTTAAACTTGTAAAAACATAAAAAACGCTGTTTTCAACTAATCAAACTGATGAATTTCTTTTGTTGGAAACTGCGGATTATTGTGAAATCACGATAAAACGCTGTTTTCAACTATTCAAACCGATAATTTCATGTTTCTTTCGTGAGAAACGGCGATTTAAGAGAAATGACGATAAAATTGATGTTTTAAACTTGCAAGAACATAGAAAAACGCTGTTTTCAACTATTCAAACAGATAAATTCATGTTTCTTTCCTTCGAAACGGTGGATTTTTGTGAAATCACGATAAAACTGCTGTTTTAAACTAGCAAAATACGCCGTTTTCAACAATCTAAACTGACGTATTTAAAATGCTGTTTTAAACTTGCAAAAACATGGAAAACGCTGTTTTGAACTATCCAAACTGACAAATTCATGTTTCTTTCGTGCGAAACTGCGATTTATGAGAAATGACGATAAAATTGCTGTTTTAAACTTGCAAAAACATAGAAAAACGCTGTTTTCAACTATTCAAACTGACAAATTCATGTTTCTTCCGTGCAAAACGGCGATTTATGAGAAATGACGATAAAATTGCTGTTTTAAACTTGCAAAAACATAGAAAAACGCTTTTTTCCACTATTCAGACTGATAAATTCATGTTTCTTTCCTGCGAAACTGCGATTTATGAGAAATGACGATAAAATTGCTGTTTTAAACTTGCAAAAACATAGAAAAACGCTGTTTTCAACTATTCAAACTGATAGATTCATGTCTCTTTCGTGCGAAACGGCGATTAATGAGAAATGACGATAAAATTGCTGTTTAAACTTGCAAAAACATAGAAAAACGCTGTTTTCAACTATTCAAACTGATAAATTCATGTTTCTTTCGTGCGAAACGGCGATTTATGAGAAATGACGATAAAATTGCTGTTTTAAACTTGCAAAAACATAGAAAAACGCTGTTTTGAACTATACAAACTGACAAATTCATGTTTCTTTCGTGGGAAACGGCAATTTATGAGAAATGACGATAAAATTGCTGTTTTAAACTTGCAAAAACATAGAAAAACCCTGTTTTCAACTATTCAAATTGATGAATTCATGTTTCTTTCGTGCGAAACGGCGATTTATGAGAAATGACGATAAAATTGCTGTTTTAAACTTGCAAAAACATAGAAAAACGCTGTTTTCAACTATTCAAACTGACAAATTCATGTTTCTTCCGTGCAAAACGGCGATTTATGAGAAATGACGATAAAATTGCTGTTTTAAACTTGCAAAAACATAGAAAAACGCTTTTTTCCACTATTCAGACTGATAAATTCATGTTTCTTTCCTGCGAAACGGCGATTTATGAGAAATGTCGATAAAATTACTGTTTTAAACTTGCAAAAACATAGAAAAACGCTGTTTTCAACTATTCAAACTTATAAATTCATGTTTCTTTAGTTCGAAACGGTGGATTTTTGTGAAATCACGATGAAACTGCTGTTTTAAACTAGCAAAACAAAGAAAACGCTGTTTTCAACAATCTAAACTGACGTATTTAAAATGCTGTTTTAAACTTGCAAAAACATAGAAAACGCTGTTTTGAACTATCCAAATTCAGTTTTGTAGTTTGGGGTTCTAGGTTTGAGGTTTGGGGTTGAGGTTTGGGGTTTGAGGTTTGGGGTTTGGGGTTCGAGTTTTGGGGTTTGGGGTTGAGGTTTGGGGTTTGAGGTTTGGGGTTCGCGGTTTGAGGTTTAAGGTTGGGGTTTGGTGTTTGAGGTTTGGGGTTTGGGGTTCGAGGTTTGAGGTTTGGGGTTCGAGGTTTGAGGTTTGGGGTTGAGGTTTGGGGTTTGAGGTTTAGGGTTAAGGGTTCGAGTTTTGGGGTTGGGGTTGAGGTTTAGGTTGAGGTTTGGGGTTGAGGTTTGGGGTTGAGGTTTGGGGTTGAGGTTTGGGGTTGAGGTTTGGGGTTGAGGTTTGGGGTTGAGGTTTGGGGTTGAGGTTTGGGGTTTGAGGTTAAGGATTTGGGATTCGAAGTTTGAGGTTTGGGGTTCGAGGTTTGAGGTTTGGGGTTGAGGGTTGGGGTTTGAGTTTGGGGTTTGGGGTTCGGGGTTTTAGGTTTGATGTTTTAAACTTGCAAGAACATAGAAAAACGCTGTTTTCAACTATTCAAACAGATAAATTCATGTTTCTTTCCTTCGAAACGGTGGATTTTTGTGAAATCACGATGAAACTGCTGTTTTAAACTAGCAAAATACGCCGTTTTCAACAATCTAAACTGACGTATTTAAAATGCTGTTTTAAACTTGCAAAAACATGGAAAACGCTGTTTTGAACTATCCAAACTGACAAATTCATGTTTCTTTCGTGCGAAACTGCGATTTATGAGAAATGACGATAAAATTGCTGTTTTAAACTTGCAAAAACATAGAAAAACGCCGTTTTCAACTATTCAAACTGATAAATTCTTGTTTCTTTCCTTCGAAACGGTGGATTTTTGTGAAATCATGATAAAACTGCTGTTTTAAACTTGCAAAAACATAGAAAAACGCTGTTTTCAACTATTCAAACTGATAAATTCATGTTTCTTTCGTGCGAAACGGCGATTTATGAGAAATGACGATAAAATTGCTGTTATAAACTTGCAAAAACATAGAATAACGCTGTTTTCAACTATTCAAACTGATAAATTCTTGTTTCTTTCGTTCGAAACGGTGGATTTTTGTGAAATCACGATAAAACTGCTGTTTTAAACTTGCAAAAACATAGAAAAACGCTGTTTTGAACTATTCAAACTGACAAATTCATGTTTCTTTCGTGCAAAACGGCAATTTATGAGAAATGACGATAAAATTGCTGTTTAAACTTGCAAAAACATAGAAAAACGCTGTTTTCAACTATTCAAACTGATAAATTCATGTTTTGTTTCGTGCGAAACGGCGATTTATGAGAAATGACGATAAAATTGCTGTTATAAACTTGCAAAAACATAGAAAAACGCTGTTTTGAACTATTCAAACTGACAAATTCTTGTTTCTTTCGTTCGAAACGGTGGATTTTTGTGATATCACGATAAAACTGCTGTTTTAAACTTGCAAAAACATAGAAAAACGCTGTTTTGAACTATTCAAACTGACAAATTCATGTTTCTTTCGTGCAAAACGGCAATTTATGAGAAATGACGATAAAATTGCTGTTTAAACTTGCAAAAACATAGAAAAACGCTGTTTTCAACTATTCAAACTGATAAATTCATGTTTTGTTTCGTGCGAAACGGTGGATTTTTGTGAAATCACGATAAAACTGCTGTTTTAAACTTGCAAAAACATAGAAAAACGCTGTTTTGAACTATTCAAACTGACAAATTCATGTTTCTTTCGTGCGAAACGGCGATTTATGAGAAATGACGATAAAATTGCTGTTTAAACTTGCAAAAACATAGAATAACGCTGTTTTCAACTATTCAAACTGATAAATTCATGTTTCTTTCGTGCGAAACGGCGATTTATGAGAAATGACGATAAAATTGCTGTTTTAAAATTGAAAAAACATAGAAAAACGCTGTTTTCAACTGTTCAAACTGATAAATTCATGTTTCTTCCGTGCGAAACGGCGATTTATGAGAAATGACGATAAAATTGCTGTTTTAAACTTGCAAAAACATAGAAAAACGCTGTTTTGAACTATTCAAACTGATAAATTCATATTTCTTTCTTGCGAAACGGCGATTTATGAGAAATGACGATAAAATTGCTGTTTTAAACTTGCAAAAACATAGAAAAACGCTGTTTTCAACTGTTCATACTGATAAATTCATGTTTCTTTCGTGCGAAACGGCGATTTATGAGAAATGACGGTAAAATTGCTGTTTTAAACTTGCAAAAACATAGAAAAACGCTGTTTTCAACTGTTCATACTGATAAATTCATGTTTCTTTCGTGCGAAACGGCGATTTATGAGAAATGTCGATAAAATTGCTGTTTTAAACTTGCAAAAACATAGAAAAACGCTGTTTTGAACTATTCAAACTGATAAATTCATATTTCTTTCTTGCGAAACGGCGATTTATGAGAAATGACGATAAAATTGCTGTTTTAAACTTGCAAAAACATAGAAAAACGCTGTTTTCAACTGTTCATACTGATAAATTCATGTTTCTTTCGTGCGAAACGGCGATTTATGAGAAATGACGGTAAAATTGCTGTTTTAAACTTGCAAAAACATAGAAAAACGCTGTTTTTTATGAGAAATGACGGTAAAATTACTGTTTTAAACTTGCAAAAACAAGCAAAACGCTGTTTTCAACTATTCAAACTGATAAATTCATGTTTCTTTAGTTCGAACCGGTGGATTTTTGTGAAATCACGATGCAACTGCTGTTTTAAACTAGCAAAACCAAGAAAACGCTGTTTTTAACAATCTAAACTGACGTATTTAAAATGCTGTTTTAAACTTGCAAAAACATAAAAAACGCTGTTTTGAACTATCCAAATTCAGTTTTGTGGTTTGGGGTTCGCGGTTTGAGGTTTGGGGTTGGGGTTCGGTGTTTGAGGTTTGGGGTTTGGGGTTCGAGGTTTGAGGTTTGGGGTTCGAGGTTTAAGGTTTGGGGTTGTGGTTTGGGGTTTGAGGTTTGGGGTTGGGGGTTCGAGTTTTGGGGTTTGGGGTTGAGGTTTGGGGTTGAGGTTTGGGGTTGAGGTTTGGGGTTGAGGTTTGGGGTTTGAGGTTAGGGATTTGGGATTCGAAGTTTGAGGTTTGGGGTTCGAGGTTTGAGGTTTGGGGTTGAGGGTTGGGGTTTGAGTTTGGGGTTTGGGGTTCGGGGTTTTAGGTTTGGTGTTTGTGGTGTTTGGATTGGGTGAAATGTTTCTTTCGTGCGAAACGGCGAATTATGAGATTCAAATTGTTGTTTAAACTTGTAAAAACATAAAAAACGCTGTTTTCAACTAATCAAACTGATGAATTTCTTTTGTTGGAAACTGCGGATTATTGTGAAATCACGATAAAACGCTGTTTTCAACTATTCAAACCGATAATTTCATGTTTCTTTCGTGAGAAACGGCGATTTAAGAGAAATGACGATAAAATTGATGTTTTAAACTTGCAAGAACATAGAAAAACGCTGTTTTCAACTATTCAAACAGATAAATTCATGTTTCTTTCCTTCGAAACGGTGGATTTTTGTGAAATCACGATAAAACTGCTGTTTTAAACTAGCAAAATACGCCGTTTTCAACAATCTAAACTGACGTATTTAAAATGCTGTTTTAAACTTGCAAAAACATGGAAAACGCTGTTTTGAACTATCCAAACTGACAAATTCATGTTTCTTTCGTGCGAAACTGCGATTTATGAGAAATGACGATAAAATTGCTGTTTTAAACTTGCAAAAACATAGAAAAACGCCGTTTTCAACTATTCAAACTGATAAATTCTTGTTTCTTTCCTTCGAAACGGTGGATTTTTTTGAAATCATGATAAAACTGCTGTTTTAAACTTGCAAAAACATAGAAAAACGCTGTTTTCAACTATTCAAACTGATAAATTCATGTTTCTTTCGTGCGAAACGGCGATTTATGAGAAATGACGATAAAATTGCTGTTATAAACTTGCAAAAACATAGAATAACGCTGTTTTCAACTATTCAAACTGATAAATTCTTGTTTCTTTCGTTCGAAACGGCGATTTATGAGAAATGACGATAAAATTGCTGTTATAAACTTGCAAAAACATAGAAAAACGCTGTTTTGAACTATTCAAACTGACAAATTCATGTTTCTTTCGTGCGAAACGGCGATTTATGAGAAATGACGATAAAATTGCTGTTTTAAACTTGCAAAAACATAGAAAAACCCTGTTTTCAACTATTCAAATTGATAAATTCATGTTTCTTTCGTGCGAAACGGCGATTTATGAGAAACGACGATAAAATTGCTGTTTTAAACTTGCAAAAACATAGAAAAACGCTGTTTTCAACTATTCAAACTGACAAATTCATGTTTCTTCCGTGCGAAACGGCGATTTATGAGAAATGACGATAAAATTGCTGTTTTAAACTTGCAAAAACATAGAAAAACGCTGTTTAAACTATTCAAACTGATAAATTCATGTCTCTTTCGTGCGAAACGGCGATTTATGAGAAATGACGATAAAATTGCTGTTTTAAACTTGCAAAAACATAGAAAAACGCTGTTTTTAACTATTCAAACAGATAAATTCATATTTCTTTCGTTAGAAACGGTGGGTTTTTGTGAAATCACGATAAAACTGCTGTTTTAAACTTGCAAAAACATAGAAAAACGCTGTTTTGAACTATTCAAACTGACAAATTCATGTTTCTTTCGTGCGAAACGGCGATTTATGAGAAATGACGATAAAATTGCTGTTTAAATTTGCAAAAACATAGAAAAACGCTGTTTTCAACTATTCAAACTGATAAATTCATGTTTCTTTCGTGCGAAACGGCGATTTATGAGAAATGACGATAAAATTGCTGTTTTAAACTTGCAAAAACATAGAAAAACGCTGTTTTGAACTATTCAAACTGACAAATTCATGTTTCTTTCGTGGGAAACGGCGATTTATGAGAAATGACGATAAAATTGCTGTTTTAAACTTGCAAAAACATAGAAAACCCCTGTTTTCAACTATTCAAATTGATGAATTCATGTTTCTTTCGTGCGAAACGGCGATTTATGAGAAATGACGATAAAATTGCTGTTTTAAACTTGCAAAAACATAGAAAAACGCTGTTTTCAACTATTCAAACTGACAAATTTATGTTTCTTCCGTGCGAAACGGCGATTTATGAGAAATGACGATAAACTTGCTGTTTTAAACTTGCAAAAACATAGAAAAACGCTTTTTTCCACTATTCAGACTGATAAATTCATGTTTCTTTCCTGCGAAACGGCGATTTATGAGAAATGTCGATAAAATTACTGTTTTAAACTTGCAAAAACATAGAAAAACGCTGTTTTCAACTATTCAAACTGATAAATTCATGTTTCTTTAGTTCGAAACGGTGGATTTTTGTGAAATCACGATGAAACTGCTGTTTTAAACTAGCAAAACAAAGAAAACGCTGTTTTCAACAATCTAAACTGACGTATTTAAAATGCTGTTTTAAACTTGCAAAAACATAGAAAACGCTGTTTTGAACTATCCAAATTCAGTTTTGTGGTTTGGGGTTCTAGGTTTGAGGTTTGGGGTTGAGGTTTGGGGTTTGAGGTTTGGGGTTTGGGGTTCGAGTTTTGGGGTTTGGGGTTGAGGTTTGGGGTTTGAGGTTTGGGGTTCGCGGTTTGAGGTTTAAGGTTGGGGTTTGGTGTTTGAGGTTTGGGGTTTGGGGTTCGAGGTTTGAGGTTTGGGGTTCGAGGTTTGAGGTTTGGGGTTGAGGTTTGGGGTTTGAGGTTTGGGGTTGGGGGTTCGAGTTTTGGGGCTGGGGTTGAGGTTTAGGTTGAGGTTTGGGGTTGAGGTTTGGGGTTGAGGTTTGGGGTTGAGGTTTGGCGTTGAGGTTTGGGGTTGAGGTTTGGGGTTGAGGTTTGGGGTTGAGGTTTGGGGTTGAGGTTTGGTGTTGAGGTTTGGGGTTTGAGGTTTGGGATTTGGGGTTCGAAGTTTGAGGTTTGGGGTTCGAGGTTTGAGGTTTGGGGTTGAGGTTTGGGGTTTGAGTTTGGGGATTGGGGTTTGGGGTTTTAGGTTTGGTGTTTGTGGTGTTTGGATTGGGTGAAATGTTTTTTTCGTGCGAAACGGCGAATTATGAGATTCAAATTGTTGTTTTAAGCTTGTAAAAACATAAAAAACGCTGTTTTCAACTAATCAAACTGATGAATTTCTTTTGTTGGAAACTGCGGATTATTGTGAAATCACGATAAAACGCTGTTTTCAACTATTCAAACTGATAAATTCATGTTTCTTTCGTGAGAAACGGCGATTTAAGAGAAATGACGATAAAATTGCTGTTTAAAACTTGCAAAAACATAGAAAAACGCTGTTTTGAACTATTCAGACAGATAAATTCATGTTTCTTTCCTTCGAAACGGTGGATTTTTGTGAAATCACGATAAAACTGCTGTTTTAAACTAGCAAATTACGCCGTTTTCAACAATCTAAACTGACCAATTTAAAATGCTGTTTTAAACTTACAAAAACATAGAAAACGCTGTTTTGAACTATCCAAACTGACAAATTCATGTTTCTTTCGTGCGAAACTGCGATTTATGAGAAATGACGATAAAATTGCTGTTTTAAACTTGCAAAAACATAGAAAAACGCTGTTTTGAACTATTCAAACTGACAAATTCATGTTTCTTTCGTGCGAAACGGCGATTTATGAGTAATGACGATAAAATTGCTGTTTAAACTTGCAATAACATAGAAAAACGCTGTTTTCAACTATTCAAACTGATAAATTCATGTTTCTTTCGTGCGAAACGGCGATTTATGAGAAATGACGATAAAATTGCTGTTTTAAACTTGCAAAAACATAGAAAAACGCTGTTTTTCACTATTCAGACTGATAAATTCATGTTACTTTCCTACGAAACGGAGATTTATGAGAAATGTCGATAAAATTGCTGTTTTAAATTTGCAAAAACATAGAAAAACGCTGTTTTCAACTATTCAAACTGATATTCATATTTCTTTCTTGCGAAACGGCGATTTATGAGAAATGACGATAAAATTGCTGTTTTAAACTTGCAAAAACATAGAAAAACGCTGTTTTTAACTGTTCAAACTGATAAATTCATGTTTCTTTCGTGCGAAACGGCGATTTATGAGAAATGACGATAAAATTGCTGTTTTAAACTTGCAAAAACATAGAAAAACGCTGTTTTTTATGAGAAATAACGATAAAATTACTGTTTTAAACTTGCAAAAACAAGAAAAACGCTGTTTTCAACTATTCAAACTGATAAATTCATGTTTCTTTAGTTCGAAACGGTGGATTTTTGTGAAATCACGATGAAACTGCTTTTTTAAACTAGCAAAACCAAGAAAACGCTGTTTTCAACAATCTAAACTGACGTATTTAAAATGCTGTTTTAAAGTTGCAAAAACATAGAAAACGCTGTTTTGAACTATCCAAATTCAGTTTTGTGGTTTGGAGTTCGAGGTTTGAGGTTTATGGTTGAGGTTTGATGTTTGAGGTTTGGGGTTTTGGGTTCGAGTTTTGGGGTTTGGGGTTGAGGTTTGGGGTTTGAGGTTTGGGGTTCGCGGTTTGAGGTTTGGGGTTGGGGTTCGGTGTTTGAGGTTTGGGGTTTGGGTTTCGAGGTTTGAGGTTTGGGTTTCGAGGTTTGAGGTTTGTGGTTGAGGTTTGGGGTTTGAGATTTGGGGTTGGGGGTTTGAGTTTTGGGGTTGAGGTTTGAGGTTGAGTTTTGGGGTTGAGGTTTAGGTTGAGGTTTGGGGTTGAGGTTTAGGGTAGAGGTTTGGGGTTGAGATTTGGGGTTGAGGTTTGGGGTTGAGGTTTGGGGTTGAGGTTTGGGGTTGAGGTTTGGGGTTGAGGTTTGGGGTTTAAAGTTAGGGATTTGAGGTTCGAAGTTTGAGGTTTGGGGTTCGAGGTTTGAGGTTTGGGGTTGAGGGTTGGGGTTTGAGTTTGGGGATTGGGTATTGGGGTTCGGGGTTTTAGGTTTGGTGTTTGTGGTGTTTGGATTGGGTTAAATGTTTCTTTCGTGCGAAACGGCGAATTATGAGATTCAAATTGTTGTTTTAAACTTGTAAAAACTTAAAAAACGCGGTTTTCAACTAATCAAACTGATGAATTTCTTTTGTTGGAAACTGCGGATTATTGTGAAATCACGATAAAACGCTGTTTTCAACTATTCAAACTGATAAATTCATGTTTCTTTCGTGAGAAACGGCGATTTAAGAGAAATGACGATAAAATTGCTGTTTTAAACTTGCAAGAACATAGAAAAACGCTGTTTTCAACTATTCAAACAGATAAATTCATGTTTCTTTCCTTCGAAACGGTAGATTTTTGTGAAATCACGATAAAACTGCTGTTTTAAACTAGCAAAATACGCCGTTTTCAACAATCTAAACTGACGTATTTAAAATGCTGTTTCAAACTTGCAGAAACATAGAAAACGCTGTTTTGAACTATCCAAACTGACAAATTCATGATTCTTCCGTGCGAAACGGCGATTTATGAGAAATGACGATAAAATTGCTGTTTTAAACTTGCAAAAACATAGAAAAACGCCGTTTTCAACTATTCAAACTGATAAATTCATGTTTCTTTCCTTCGAAACGATGGATTTTTGTGAAATCACGATAAAACTGCTGTTTTAAACTAGCAAAATACGCTGTTTTCAACAATCTAAACTGACGTATTTAAAATGCTGTTTTAAACTTGCAAGAACATAGAAAACGCTGTTTTCAACTATTCAAACTGATAAATTCATGTTTCTTTCGTACGAAACGGCGATTTATGAGAAATGACGATAAAATTGCTGTTTTAAACTTGCAAAAACATAGAATAACGCTGTTTTCAACTATTCAAACTGATAAATTCATGTTTCTTTCGTTCGAAACGGTGGAGATTTGTGAAATCACGATAAAACTGCTGTTTTAAACTTGCAAAAACATAGAAAAACGCTGTTTTGAACTATTCAAACTGACAAATTCATGCTTCTTTCGTGCGAAACGGCGATTAATGAGAAATGACGATAAAATTGCTGTTTAAACTTGCAAAAACATAGAAAAACGCTGTTTTCAACTATTCAAACTGATAAATTCATGTTTCTTTCGTGCGAAACGGCGATTTATGAGAAATGACGATAAAATTGCTGTTTTAAACTTGCAAAAACATAGAAAAACGCTGTTTTCAACTATTCAAACTGATAAATGCATGTTTCTTTCGTGCGAAACGGCGATTTATGAGAAATGACGATAAAATTACTGTTTTAAACTTACAAAAACAAGAAAAACGCTGTTTTCAACTATTCAAACTGATAAATTCATGTTTCTTTCGTGCGAAACGGCGGTTTATGAGAAATGACGAAAAATTGCTGTTTTAAACTTGCAAAAACATAGTAAAACCCTGTTTTCAACTATTCAAATTGATACATTCAAGTTTCTTTCGTGCGAAACGGCGATTTATGAGAAATGACGATCAAATTGCTGTTTTAAACTTGCAAAAACATAGAAAAACGCTCTTTTCAACTATTCAAACTGACAAATTCATGTTTCTTCCGTGCGAAACGGCGATTTATGAGAAATGACGATAAAATTGCTGTTTTAAACTTGCAAAAACATAGAAAAACGCTGTTTTCCACTATTCAGACTGATAAATTCATGTTTCTTTCCTGCGAAACGGCGATTTATGAGAAATGTCGATAAAATTACTGTTTTAAACTTGCAAAAACATAGAAAAACGCTGTTTTAAACTATTTAAACTGATAAATTCATATTTCTTTCTTGTGAAACGGCGATTTATGAGAAATGACTATAAAATTGCTGTTTTAAACTTGCAAAAACATAGAAAAACGCTGTTTTCAACTGTTCAAACTGATAAATTCATGTTTCTTTCGTGCGAAACGGCGATTTATGAGAAATGACGGTAAAATTGCTGTTTTAAACTTGCAAAAACATAGAAAAACGCTGTTTTTTATGAGAAATGACGATAAAATTACTGTTTTAAACTTGCAAAAACAAGAAAAACGCTGTTTTCAACTATTCAAACTGATAAATTCATGTTTCTTTAGTTCGAAACGGTGGATTTTTGTGAAATCACGATGAAACTGCTGTTTTAAACTAGCAAAACCAAGAAAACGCTGTTTCCAACAATCTAAACTGACGTATTTAAAATGCTGTTTTAAACTTGCAAGAACATAGAAAACGCTGTTTTCAACTATAAAAACTGACAAATTCATGTTTTTTTAGTGCGAAACGGCGATTTATGAGAAATGACGATAAAATTGCTGTTTTAAACTTGCAAAAACATAGAATAACGCTGTTTTCAACTATTCAAACTGATAAATACATGTTTCTTTCATTCGAAACGGTGGATTTTTGAGAAATCACGATAAAACTGCTGTTTTAAACTTGCAAAAACATAGAAAAACGCTGTTTTCAACTATTCAAACTGACAAATTCATGTTTCTTCCGTGCGAAACGGCGATTTATGAGAAATGACGATAAAATTGCTGTTTTAAACTTGCAAAAACATAGAAAAACGCTGTTTTCCACTATTCAGACTGATAAATTCATGTTTCTTTCCTGCGAAACGGCGATTTATGAGAAATGTCGACAAAATTACTGTTTAAAACTTGCAAAAATATAGAAAAATGCTGTTTTCAACTATTCAAACTGATAAATTCATGTTTATTTCGTGCGAAACGGCGATTTATGAGAAATGACGATAAAATTGCTGTTTTAAACTTGCAAAAACATAGAAAAACGCTGTTTTCAACTATTCAAACTGATAAATTCATGTCTCTTTTGTGCGAAACGGCGATTTATGAGAAATGACGATAAAATTGCTGTTTTAAACTTGCAAAAACATAGAAAAACGCTGTTTTTAACTATTCAAACTGATAAATTCATGTTTCTTTCGTTCAAAACGGTGGATTTTTGTGAAATCACGATAAAACTGCTGTTTTAAACTTGCGAAAACATAGAAAAACGCTGTTTTGAACTATTCAAACTGACAAATTCATGTTTCTTTCGTGCGAAACGGCGATTAATGAGAAATGACGATAAAATTGCTGTTTAAACTTGCAAAAACTTAGAAAAACGCTGTTTTCAACTATTCAAACTGATAAATTCATGTTTCTTTCGTGCGAAACGGCGATTTATGAGAAATGACGATAAAATTGCTGTTTTAAACTTGCAAAAACATAGAAAAACGCTGTGTTCAACTATTCAAACTGACAAATTCATGTTTCTTCCGTGCGAAACGGCGATTTATGAGAAATGACGATAAAATTGCTGTTTAAAACTTGCAAAAACATCGAAAAACGCTGTTTTTAACTATTCAGACTGATAAATTCATATTTCTTTCTTGCGAAACGGCGATTTATGAGAAATGACGATAAAATTGCTGTTTTAAACTTGCAAAAACATAGAAAAACGCTGTTTTCAACTGTTCAAACTGATAAATTCATGTTTTTTTCGTGCGAAACGGCGATTTATGAGAAATGACGGTAAAATTGCTGTTTTAAACTTGCAAAAACATAGAAAAACGCTGTTTTTTATGAGAAATGACGATAAAATTACTGTTTTAAACTTGCAAAAACAAGAAAAACGCTGTTTTCAACTATTCAAACTGATAAATTCATGTTTCTTTAGTTCGAAACGGTGGATTTTTGTGAAATCACGATGAAACTGCTGTTTTAAACTAGCAAAACCAAGAAAACGCTGTTTTCAACAATCTAAACTGACGTATTAAAAATGCTGTTTTAAACTTGCAAGAACATAGAAAACGCTGTTTTCAACTATAAAAACTGACAAATTCATGTTTCTTTAGTGCGAAACGGCGATTTATGAGAAATGACGATAAAATTGCGGTTTTAAACTTGCAAAAACATAGAATAACGCTGTTTTCAACTATTCAAACTGATAAATACATGTTTCTTTCGTTCGAAACGGTGGATTTTTGAGAAATCACGATAAAACTGCTGTTTTAAACTTGCAAAAACATAGAAAAACGCTGTTTTCAACTATTCAAACTGACAAATTCATGTTTCTTCCGTGCGAAACGGCGATTAATGAGAAATGACGATAAAATTGCTGTTTTAAACTTGCAAAAACATAGAAAAACGCTGTTTTCCACTATTCAGACTGATAAATTCATGTTTCTTTCCTGCGAAACGGCGATTTATGAGAAATGTCGATAAAATTACTGTTTTAAACTTGCAAAAATATAGAAAAATGCTGTTTTCAACTATTCAAACTGATAAATTCATGTTTATTTCGTGCGAAACGGCGATTTATGAGAAATGACGATAAAATTGCTGTTTTAAACTTGCAAAAACATAGAAAAACGCTGTTTTCAACTATTCAAACTGATAAATTCATGTCTCTTTTGTGCGAAACGGCGATTTATGAGAAATGACGATAAAATTGCTGTTTTAAACTTGCAAAAACATAGAAAAACGCTGTTTTTAACTATTCAAACTGATAAATTCATGTTTCTTTCGTTCGAAACGGTGGATTTTTGTGAAATCACGATAAAACTGCTGTCTTAAACTTGCGAAAACATAGAAAAACGCTGTTTTGAACTATTCAAACTGACAAATTCATGTTTCTTTCGTGCGAAACGGCGATTAATGAGAAATGACGATAAAATTGCTGTTTAAACTTGCAAAAACATAGAAAAACGCTGTTTTCAACTATTCAAACTGATAAATTCATGTTTCTTTCGTGCGAAACGGCGATTTATGAGAAATGACGATAAAATTGCTGTTTTAAACTTGCAAAAACATAGAAAAACGCTGTTTTCAACTATTCAAACTGATAAATTCATGTTTCTTTCGTGCGAAACGGCGATTTATGAGAAATGACGATAAAATTGCTGTTTTAAACTTGCAAAAACATAGAAAAACGCTGTTTTCAACTATTCAAACTGATAAATTCATGTCTCTTTTGTGCGAAACGGCGATTTATGAGAAATGACGATAAAATTGCTGTTTTAAACTTGCAAAAACATAGAAAAACGCTGTTTTTAACTATTCAAACTGATAAATTCATGTTTCTTTCGTTCAAAACGGTGGATTTTTGTGAAATCACGATAAAACTGCTGTTTTAAACTTGCGAAAACATAGAAAAACGCTGTTTTGAACTATTCAAACTGACAAATTCATGTTTCTTTCGTGCGAACGGCGATTAATGAGAAATGACGATAAAATTGCTGTTTAAACTTGCAAAAACTTAGAAAAACGCTGTTTTCAACTATTCAAACTGATAAATTCATGTTTCTTTCGTGCGAAACGGCGATTTATGAGAAATGACGATAAAATTGCTGTTTTAAACTTGCAAAAACATAGAAAAACGCTGTGTTCAACTATTCAAACTGACAAATTCATGTTTCTTCCGTGCGAAACGGCGATTTATGAGAAATGACGATAAAATTGCTGTTTAAAACTTGCAAAAACATCGAAAAACGCTGTTTTTAACTATTCAGACTGATAAATTCATATTTCTTTCTTGCGAAACGGCGATTTATGAGAAATGACGATAAAATTGCTGTTTTAAACTTGCAAAAACATAGAAAAAACGCTGTTTTCAACTGTTCAAACTGATAAATTCATGTTTTTTTCGTGCGAAACGGCGATTTATGAGAAATGACGGTAAAATTGCTGTTTTAAACTTGCAAAAACATAGAAAAACGCTGTTTTTTATGAGAAATGACGATAAAATTACTGTTTTAAACTTGCAAAAACAAGAAAAACGCTGTTTTCAACTATTCAAACTGATAAATTCATGTTTCTTTAGTTCGAAACGGTGGATTTTTGTGAAATCACGATGAAACTGCTGTTTTAAACTAGCAAAACCAAGAAAACGCTGTTTTCAACAATCTAAACTGACGTATTAAAAATGCTGTTTTAAACTTGCAAGAACATAGAAAACGCTGTTTTCAACTATAAAAACTGACAAATTCATGTTTCTTTAGTGCGAAACGGCGATTTATGAGAAATGACGATAAAATTGCGGTTTTAAACTTGCAAAAACATAGAATAACGCTGTTTTCAACTATTCAAACTGATAAATACATGTTTCTTTCGTTCGAAACGGTGGATTTTTGAGAAATCACGATAAAACTGCTGTTTTAAACTTGCAAAAACATAGAAAAACGCTGTTTTCAACTATTCAAACTGACAAATTCATGTTTCTTCCGTGCGAAACGGCGATTAATGAGAAATGACGATAAAATTGCTGTTTTAAACTTGCAAAAACATAGAAAAAACGCTGTTTTCCACTATTCAGACTGATAAATTCATGTTTCTTTCCTGCGAAACGGCGATTTATGAGAAATGACGATAAAATTGCTGTTTTAAACTTGCAAAAACATAGAAAAACGCTGTTTTCAACTATTCAAACTGATAAATTCATGTTTCTTTCGTGCGAAACGGCGATTTATGAGAAATGACGATAAAATTGCTGTTTTAAACTTGCAAAAACATAGAAAAACGCTGTTTTCCACTATTCAGACTGATAAATTCATGTTTCTTTCCTGCGAAACGGCGATTTATGAGAAATGTCGATAAAATTACTGTTTTAAACTTGCAAAAATATAGAAAAATGCTTTTTTCAACTATTCAAACTGATAAATTCATGTTTATTTCGTGCGAAACGGCGATTTATGAGAAATGACGATAAAATTGCTGTTTTAAACTTGCAAAAACATAGAAAAACGCTGTTTTCAACTATTCAAACTGATAAATTCATGTCTCTTTTGTGCGAAACGGCGATTTATGAGAAATGACGATAAAATTGCTGTTTTAAACTTGCAAAAACATAGAAAAACGCTGTTTTTAACTATTCAAACTGATAAATTCATGTTTCTTTCGTTCGAAACGGTGGATTTTTGTGAAATCACGATAAAACTGCTGTCTTAAACTTGCGAAAACATAGAAAAACGCTGTTTTGAACTATTCAAACTGACAAATTCATGTTTCTTTCGTGCGAAACGGCGATTAATGAGAAATGACGATAAAATTGCTGTTTAAACTTGCAAAAACATGAAAAACGCTGTTTTCAACTATTCAAACTGATAAATTCATGTTTCTTTCGTGCGAAACGGCGATGTATGAGAAATGACGATAAAATTGCTGTTTTAAACTTGCAAAAACATAGAAAAACGCTGTTTTCAACTATTCAAACTGATAAATTCATGTTTCTTTCGTGCGAAACGGCGATTTATGAGAAATGACGATAAAATTACTGTTTTAAACTTACAAAAACAAGAAAAACGCTGTTTTCAACTATTCAAACTGGTAAATTCATGTTTCTTTCGTGCGAAACGGCGATTTATGAGAAATGACGATAAAATTGCTGTTTTAAACTTGCAAAAACATAGTAAAACCCTGTTTTCAACTATTCAAATTGATACATTCAAGTTTCTTTCGTGCGAAACGGCGATTTATGAGAAAAGACGATAAAATTGCTGTTTTAAACTTGCAAAAACATAGAAAAACGCTGTTTTCAACTATTCAAACTGACAAATTCATGTTTCTTCCGTGCGAAACGGCGATTTATGAGAAATGACGATAAAATTGCTGTTTTAAACTTGCAAAAACATAGAAAAACGCTGTTTTCCACTATTCAGACTGATAAATTCATGTTTCTTTCCTGCGAAACGGCGATTTATGAGAAATGTCGATAAAATTACTGTTTTAAACTTGCAAAAACATAGAAAAACGCTGTTTTAAACTATTCAAACTGATAAATTCATATTTATTTCTTGCGAAACGGCGATTTATGAGAAATGACGATCAAATTGCTGTTTTAAACTTGCAAAAACATAGAAAAACGCTGTTTTCAACTGTTCAAACTGATAAATTCATGTTTCTTTCGTGCGAAACGGCGATTTATGAGAAATGACGATGAAATTGCTGTTTTAAACTTGCAAAAACATAGAAAAACGCTGTTTTCAACTATTCAAACTGATAAATTCATGTTTATTTTGTGCGAAACGGCGATTTATGAGAAATGACGATAAAATTGCTGTTTTAAACTTGCAAAAACATAGAAAAACGCTGTTTTTAACTATTCAAACTGATAAATTCATGTCTCTTTCGTGCGAAACGGCGATTTATGAGAAATGACGATAAAATTGCTGTTTTAAACTTGCAAAAACATAGAAAAACCCTGTTTTCAACTATTCAAATTGATGAATTCATGTTTCTTTCGTGCGAAACGGCGATTTATGAGAAATGACGATAAAATTGCTGTTTTAAACTTGCAAAAACATAGTAAAACCCTGTTTTCAACTATTCAAATTGATACATTCAAGTTTCTTTCGTGCGAAACGGCAATTTATGAGAAATGACGATAAAATTGCTGTTTTAAACTTGCAAAAACATAGAAAAACGCTGTTTTCAACTATTCAAACTGACAAATTCATGTTTCTTCCGTGCGAAACGGCGATTTATGAGAAATGACGATAAAATTGCTGTTTTAAACTTGCAAAAACATAGAAAAACGCTGTTTTCCACTATTCAGACTGATAAATTCATGTTTCTTTCCTGCGAAACTGCGATTTATGAGAAATGTCGATAAAATTACTGTTTTAAACTTGCAAAAACATAGAAAAACGCTGTTTTAAACTATTCAAACTGATAAATTCATATTTATTTCTTGCGAAACGGCGATTTATGAGAAATGACGATCAAATTGCTGTTTTAAACTTGCAAAAACATAGAAAAACGCTGTTTTCAACTATTCAAACTGACAAATTCATGTTTCTTCCGTGCGAAACGGCGATTTATGAGAAATGACGATTAAATTGCTGTTTTAAACTTGCAAAAACATAGAAAAACGCTTTTTTCCACTATTCAGACTGATAAATTCATGTTTCTTTCCTGCTAAACGGCGATTTATGAGAAATGACGATAAAATTGCTGTTTTAAACTTGCAAAAACATGGAAAAACGCTGTTTTCCACTATTCAGACTGATAAATTCATGTTTCTTTCCTGCGAAACGGCGATTTATGAGAAATGTCGATAAAATTACTGTTTTAAACTTGCAAAAACATAGAAAAACGCTGTTTTAAACTATTCAAACTGATAAATTCATATTTATTTCTTGCGAAACGGCGATTTATGAGAAATGACGATCAAATTGCTGTTTTAAACTTGCAAAAACATAGAAAAACGCTGTTTTCAACTATTCAAACTGACAAATTCATGTTTCTTCCGTGCGAAACGGCGATTTATGAGAAATGACGATTAAATTGCTGTTTTAAACTTGCAAAAACATAGAAAAACGCTTTTTTCCACTATTCAGACTGATAAATTCATGTTTCTTTCCTGCTAAACGGCGATTTATGAGAAATGACGATAAAATTGCTGTTTTAAACTTGCAAAAACATAGAAAAACGCTGTTTTTTATGAGAAATGACGATAAAATTACTGTTTTAAACTTGCAAAAACAAGAAAAACGCTGTTTTCAACTATTCAAACTGATAAATTCATGTTTCTTTAGTTCGAAACGGTGGATTTTTGTGAAATCACGATGAAACTGCTGTTTTAAACTAGCAAAACCAAGAAAACGCTGTTTTCAACAATCTAAACTGACGTATTTAAAATGCTGTTTTAAACTTGCAAAAACATAGAAAACGCTGTTTTGAACTATCTAAATTCAGTTTTGTGGTTTGGGGTTCTAGGTTTGAGGTTTGGGGTTGAGGTTTGGGGTTTGAGGTTTGGGGTTTGGGGTTCGAGTTTTGGGGTTTGGGGTTGAGGTTTGGGGTTTGAGGTTTGGGGTTCGCGGTTTGAGGTTTAAGGTTGGGGTTTGGTGTTTGAGGTTTGGGGTTTGGGGTTCGAGGTTTGAGGTTTGGGGTTCGAAGTTTGAGGTTTGGGGTCGAGGTTTGGGGTTTGATTTTTGGGGTTGGGGGTTCGAGTTTTGGGGTTGGGGTTAAGGTTTAGGTTGAGGTTTGGGGTTGAGGTTTGGGGTTGAGGTTTGGGGTTGAGGTTTGGGGTTTGAGGTTAGGGATTTGGGGTTCGAAGTTTGAGGTTTGGGGTTCGAGGTTTGAGGTTTGGGGTTGAGGGTTGGGGTTTGAGTTTGGGGATTGGGGTTCGGGGTTTTAGGTTGGGTGTTTGTGGTGTTTGGATTGGGTGAAATGTTTCTTTCGTGCGAAACGGCGAATTATGAGATTCAAATTGTTGTTTTAAACTTGTAAAAATATAAAAAACGCTGTTTTCAACTAACTAAACTGATGAATTTCTTTTGTTGGAAACTGCGGATTATTATGAAATCACGATAAAACGCTGTTTTCAACTATTCAAACTGATAAATTCATGTTTCTTTCGTGAGAAACGGCGATTTAAGAGAAATGACGATAAAATTGCTGTTTAAAACTTGCAAAAACATAGAAAAACGCTGTTTTCAACTATTCAGACAGATAAATTCATGTTTCTTTCCTTCGAAACGCTGGATTTTTGTGAAATCACGATAAAACTGCTGTTTTAAATTAGCAAATTACGCCGTTTTCAACAATCTAAACTGACGTATTTAAAATGCTGTTTTAAACTTGCAAAAACATAGAAAACGCTGTTTTGAACTATCCAAACTGACAAATTCATGTTTCTTTCGTGCGAAACAGCGATTTATGAGAAATGACGATAAAATTGCTGTTTTAAACTTGCAAAAACATAGAAAAACGCCGTTTTCAACTTTCAAACTGATAAATTCATGTTTATTTCGTGCGAAACGGCGATTTATGAGAAATGACGATAAAATTGCTGTTTTAAACTTGCAAAAACATAGAAAAACGCTGTTTTCAACTATTCAAACTGATAAATTCATGTCTCTTTCGTGCGAAACGGCGATTTATGAGAAATGACGATAAAATTGCTGTTTTAAACTTGCAAAAACATAGAAAAACGCTGTTTTTAATTATTCAAACTGATAAATTCATGTTTCTTTCGTTCGAAACGGTTGATTTTTGTGAAATCACGATAAAACTGCTGTTTAAAACTAGCAAATTACGCCGTTTTCAACAATCTAAACTGACGTATTTAAAATGCTGTTTTAAACTTGCAAAAACATAGAAAACGCTGTTTTGAACTATCCAAACTGACAAATTCATGTTTCTTTCGTGCGAAACAGCGATTTATGAGAAATGACGATAAAATTGCTGTTTTAAACTTGCAAAAACATAGAAAAACGCCGTTTTCAACTTTCAAACTGATAAATTCATGTTTATTTCGTGCGAAACGGCGATTTATGAGAAATGACGATAAAATTGCTGTTTTAAACTTGCAAAAACATAGAAAAACGCTGTTTTCAACTATTCAAACTGATAAATTCATGTCTCTTTCGTGCGAAACGGCGATTTATGAGAAATGACGATAAAATTGCTGTTTTAAACTTGCAAAAACATAGAAAAACGCTGTTTTCAACTATTCAAACTGATAAATTCATGTTTCTTTCGTTCGAAACGCTGGATTTTTGTGAAATCACGATAAAACTGCTGTTTTAAACTAGCAAATTACGCCGTTTTCAACAATCTAAACTGACGTATTTAAAATGCTGTTTTAAACTTGCAAAAACATAGAAAACGCTGTTTTGAACTATCCAAACTGACAAATTCATGTTTCTTTCGTGTGAAACAGCGATTTATGAGAAATGACGATAAAATTGCTGTTTTAAACTTGCAAAAACATAGAAAAACGCCGTTTTCAACTTTCAAACTGATAAATTCATGTTTATTTCGTGCGAAACGGCGATTTATGAGAAATGACGATAAAATTGGTGTTTTAAACTTGCAAAAACATAGAAAAACGCTGTTTTCAACTATTCAAACTGATAAATTCATGTCTCTTTCGTGCGAAACGGCGATTTATGAGAAATGACGATAAAATTGCTGTTTTAAACTTGCAAAAACATAGAAAAACGCTGTTTTGAATTATTCAAACTGACAAATTCATGTTTCTTTCGTGCGAAACAGCGATTTATGAGAAATGACGATAAAATTGCTGTTTAAACTTGCAAAAACATAGAAAAACGCTGTTTTCAACTATTCAAACTGACAAATTCATGTTTCTTTTGTGGGAAACGGCGATTTATGAGAAATGACGATAAAATTTCTGTTTTAAACTTGCAAAAACATAGAAAAACCCTGTTTTCAACTATTCAAACTGATAAATTCATGTTTCTTTAGTTCGAAACGGTGGATTTTTGTGAAATCACGATGAAACTGCTGTTTTAAACTAGCAAAACCAAGAAAACGCTGTTTTCAACAATCTAAACTGACGTATTTAAAATGCTGTTTTAAACTTGCAAAAACATAGAAAACGCTGTTTTGAACTATCCAAATTCAGTTTTGTGGTTTGGGGTTCTAGGTTTGAGGTTTGGGGTTGTGGTTTGGGGTTTGAGGTTTGGGGTTTGGGGTTCGATTTTTGGGGTTTGGGGTTGAGGTTTGGGGTTTGAGGTTTGGGGTTCGCGGTTTGAGGTTTAAGGTTGGGGTTTGGTGTTTGAGGTTTGGGGTTTGGGGTTCGAGGTTTGAGGTTTGGGGTTCGAGGTTTGAGGTTTGGGGTTGAGGTTTGGGGTTTGAGGTTTGGGGTTGGGGGTTCGAGTTTTGGGGTTGGGGTTGAGGTTTAGGTTGAGGTTTGGAGATGAGGTTTGGGGTTGAGGTTTGGGGTTGAGGTTTGGGGTTGAGGTTTGGGGTTGAGGTTTGGGGTTGAGGTTTGGGGTTGAGGTTTGGGGTTGAGGTTTGGGGTTGAGGTTTGGGGTTGAGGTTTGGGGTTGAGGTTTGGGGTTGAGGTTTGGGGTTGAGGTTTGGGGTTTGAGGTTAGGGATTTGATGTTCGAAGTTTGAGGTTTGGGGTTCGAGGTTTGAGGTTTGGGGTTGAGGGTTGGGGTTTGAGTTTGGGGATTGGGGTTCGGGGTTTTAAGTTTGGTGTTTGTGGTGTTTGGATTGGGTGAAATGTTTCTTTTGTGCGAAACGGCGAATTATGAGATTCAAATTGTTGTTTTAAACTTGTAAAAACATAAAAAACGCTGTTTTGAACTAATCAAACTGATGAATTTCTTTTGTTGGAAACTGCGGATTATTGTGAAATCACGATAAAACGCTGTTTTCAACTATTCAAACTGATAAATTCATGTTTCTTTCGTGAGAAACGGCGATTTAAGAGAAATGACGATATAATTGCTGTTTAAAACTTGCAAAAACATAGAAAAACGCTGTTTTCAACTATTCAGACAGATAAATTCATGTTTCTTTCCTTCGAAACGCTGGATTTTTGTGAAATCACGATAAAACTGCTGTTTTAAACTAGCAAATTACGCTGTTTTCAACAATCTAAACTGACGTATTTAAAATGCTGTTTTAAACTTGCAAGAACATAGAAAACGCTGTTTTCAACTATCCAAACTGACATATTCATGTTTCTTTCGTGCGAAACGGCGATTTATGAGAAATGACGATAAAATTGCTGTTTTAAACTTGCAAAAACATAGAAAAACGCTGTTTTCAACTATATAAACTGATAAATTCATGTTTCTTTGGTTCGAAACGGTGGATTTTTGTGAAATCACGATAAAACTGCTGTTTTAAACTTGCAAAAACATAGAAAAACGCTGTTTCGAACTATTCAAACTGACAAATTCATGTTTCTTTCGTGCGAAACGGCGATTTATGAGTAATGACGATAAAATTACTGTTTTAAACTTGCAAAAACATAGAAAAACGCTGTTTTCAACTATTCAAACTGATAAATTCATATTTCTTTCTTGCGAAACGGCGATTTATGAGAAATGACGATAAAATTGCTGTTTTAAACTTGCAAAAACATAGAAAAACGCTGTTTTCAACTGTTCAAACTGATAAATTCATGTTTCTATCGTGCGCAACGGCGATTTATGAGAAATGACGATAAAATTGCTGTTTTAAACTTGCAAAAACATAGAAAAACGCTGTTTTTTATGAGAAATGACGATAAAATTACTGTTTTAAACTTGCAAAAACAAGAAAAACGCTGTTTTCAACTATTCAAACTGAGAAATTCATGTTTCTTTAGTTCGAAACGGTGGATTTTTGTGAAATCACGATGAAACTGCTGTTTTAAACTAGCAAAACCAAGAAAACGCTGTTTTCAACAATCTAAACTGACGTATTTAAAATGCTGTTTTAAACTTGCAAAAACATAAAAAACGCTGTTTTGAACTATCCAAATTCAGTTTTGTGGTTTGGGGTTCGAGGTTTGAGGTTTGGGGTTGAGGTTTGGGGTTTGGGGTTCGAGTTTTGGGGTTTGGGGTTGAGGTTTGGGGTTTGAGGTTTGGGGTTCGCGGTTTGAGGTTTGGGGTTGGGATTCGGTGTTTGAGGTTTGGGGTTTGGGGTTCGAGTTTTGAGGTTTGGGGTTCGAGGTTTGAGGTTTGGGGTTGAGGTTTGGGCTTTGAGGTCTAGGGTTGGGGGTTCGAGTTTTGTGGTTGCGGTTGAAGTTTGAGGTTGAGGTTTGGGGTTGAGGTTTAGGTTGAGGTTTGGGGTTGAGGTTTAGGGTAGAGGTTTGGGGTTGAGGTTTGGGGTTGAGGTTTGGGGTTGAGGTTTGGGGTTGAGGTTTGGGGTTGAGGTTTGGGGTTGAGGTTTGGGGTTGAGGTTTGGGGTTGAGGTTTGGGGTTTGAGGTTAGGGATTTGGGGTTTGAAGTTTGAGGTTTGGGGTTCGAGGTTTGAGGTTTGGGGTTGAGGGTTGGGGTTTGAGTTTGTGGATTGGGGTTCGGGGTTTTAGGTTTGGTGTTTGTGGTGTTTGGATTGGGTTAAATGTTTCTTTCGTGAGAAACGGCGAATTATGAGATTCAAATTGTTGTTTTAAACTTGTAAAAACTTAAAAAACGCTGTTTTCAACTAATCAAACTGATGAATTTCTTTTGTTGGAAACTGCGGATTATTGTGAAATCACGATAAAACGCTGTTTTCAACTATTCAAACTGATAAATTCATGTTTCTTTCGTGAGAAACGGCGATTTAAGAGAAATGACGATAAAATTGCTGTTTTAAACTTGCAAGAACATAGAAAAACGCTGTTTTCAACTATTCAAACTGATAAATTCATGTTTCTTTCGTGCGAAACGGCGATTTATGAGAAATGACGATAAAATTGCTGTTTTAAACTTGCAAAAACATAGAAAAACGCCGTTTTCAACTATTCAAACTGATAAATTCATGTTTCTTTCCTTCGGAACGGTGGATTTTTGTGAAATCACGATAAAACTGCTGTTTTAAACTAGCAACATACGCTGTTTTCAACAATCTAAACTGACGTATTTAAAATGCTGTTTTAAACTTGCAAGAACATAGAAAACGCTGTTTTCAACTATCCAAACTGACAAATTCATGTTTCTTTCGAGCGAAACGGCGATTTATGAGAAATGACGATAAAATTGCTGTTTTAAACTTGCAAAAACATAGAAAAACGCTGTTTTCAACTATTCAAACTGATAAATTCATGTTTCTTTCGTGAAAAACGGCGATTTAAGAGAAATGACGATAAAATTGCTGTTTAAAACTTGCAAAAACATAGAAAAACGCTGTTTTCAACTATTCAGACAGATAAATTCATGTTTCTTTCCTTCGAAACGCTGGATTTTTGTGAAATCACGATAAAACTGCTGTTTTAAATTAGCAAATTACGCCGTTTTCAACAATCTAAACTGACGTATTTAAAATGCTGTTTTAAACTTGCAAAAACATAGAAAACGCTGTTTTGAACTATCCAAACTGACAAATTCATGTTTCTTTCGTGCGAAACAGCGATTTATGAGAAATGACGATAAAATTGCTGTTTTAAACTTGCAAAAACATAGAAAAACGCCGTTTTCAACTTTCAAACTGATAAATTCATGTTTATTTCGTGCGAAACGGCGATTTATGAGAAATGACGATAAAA
Organism: Poecilus cupreus; assembly: GCA_963942605.1. Lineage (NCBI taxonomy): Eukaryota > Metazoa > Arthropoda > Insecta > Coleoptera > Carabidae > Poecilus > Poecilus cupreus. Next base: position 148,366 of record CAWWDY010000626.1, on the reverse strand, counting down.
TTGCTGTTTTAAACTTGCAAAAACATAGAAAAACGCTGTTTTCAACTATTCAAACTGATAAATTCATGTCTCTTTCGTGCGAAACGGCGATTTATGAGAAATGACGATAAAATTGCTGTTTTAAACTTGCAAAAACATAGAAAAACGCTGTTTTTAATTATTCAAACTGATAAATTCATGTTTCTTTCGTTCGAAACGGTTGATTTTTGTGAAATCACGATAAAACTGCTGTTTTAAACTAGCAAATTACGCCGTTTTCAACAATCTAAACTGACGTATTTAAAATGCTGTTTTAAACTTGCAAAAACATAGAAAACGCTGTTTTGAACTATCCAAACTGACAAATTCATGTTTCTTTCGTGCGAAACAGCGATTTATGAGAAATGACGATAAAATTGCTGTTTTAAACTTGCAAAAACATAGAAAAACGCCGTTTTCAACTTTCAAACTGATAAATTCATGTTTATTTCGTGCGAAACGGCGATTTATGAGAAATGACGATAAAATTGCTGTTTTAAACTTGCAAAAACATAGAAAAACGCTGTTTTCAACTATTCAAACTGATAAATTCATGTCTCTTTCGTGCGAAACGGCGATTTATGAGAAATGACGATAAAATTGCTGTTTTAAACTTGCAAAAACATAGAAAAACGCTGTTTTCAACTATTCAAACTGATAAATTCATGTTTCTTTCGTTCGAAACGCTGGATTTTTGTGAAATCACGATAAAACTGCTGTTTTAAACTAGCAAATTACGCCGTTTTCAACAATCTAAACTGACGTATTTAAAATGCTGTTTTAAACTTGCAAAAACATAGAAAACGCTGTTTTGAACTATCCAAACTGACAAATTCATGTTTCTTTCGTGTGAAACAGCGATTTATGAGAAATGACGATAAAATTGCTGTTTTAAACTTGCAAAAACATAGAAAAACGCCGTTTTCAACTTTCAAACTGTTAAATTCATGTTTATTTCGTGCGAAACGGCGATTTATGAGAAATGACGATAAAATTGCTGTTTTAAACTTGCAAAAACATAGAAAAACGCTGTTTTCAACTATTCAAACTGATAAATTCATGTCTCTTTCGTGCGAAACGGCGATTTATGAGAAATGACGATAAAATTGCTGTTTTAAACTTGCAAAAACATAGAAAAACGCTGTTTTGAACTATTCAAACTGACAAATTCATGTTTCTTTCGTGCGAAACAGCGATTTATGAGAAATGACGATAAAATTGCTGTTTAAACTTGCAAAAACATAGAAAAACGCTGTTTTCAACTATTCAAACTGACAAATTCATGTTTCTTTTGTGGGAAACGGCGATTTATGAGAAATGACGATAAAATTTCTGTTTTAAACTTGCAAAAACATAGAAAAACCCTGTTTTCAACTATTCAAACTGATAAATTCATGTTTCTTTAGTTCGAAACGGTGGATTTTTGTGAAATCACGATGAAACTGCTGTTTTAAACTAGCAAAACCAAGAAAACGCTGTTTTCAACAATCTAAACTGACGTATTTAAAATGCTGTTTTAAACTTGCAAAAACATAGAAAACGCTGTTTTGAACTATCCAAATTCAGTTTTGTGGTTTGGGGTTCTAGGTTTGAGGTTTGGGGTTGTGGTTTGGGGTTTGAGGTTTGGGGTTTGGGGTTCGAGTTTTGGGGTTTGGGGTTGAGGTTTGGGGTTTGAGGTTTGGGGTTCGCGGTTTGAGGTTTAAGGTTGGGGTTTGGTGTTTGAGGTTTGGGGTTTGGGGTTCGAGGTTTGAGGTTTGGGGTTCGAGGTTTGAGGTTTGGGGTTGAGGTTTGGAATTTGAGGTTTGGGGTTGGGGGTTCGAGTTTTGGGGTTGGGGTTGAGGTTTAGGTTGAGGTTTGGGGATGAGGTTTGGGGTTGAGGTTTGGGGTTGAGGTTTGGGGTTGAGGTTTGGGGTTGAGGTTTGGGGTTGAGGTTTGGGGTTGAGGTTTGGGGTTGAGGTTTGGGGTTGAGGTTTGGGGTTGAGGTTTGGGGTTGAGGTTTGGGGTTGAGGTTTGGGGTTTGAGGTTAGGGATTTGATGTTCGAAGTTTGAGGTTTGGGGTTCGAGGTTTGAGGTTTGGGGTTGAGGGTTGGGGTTTGAGTTTGGGGATTGGGGTTCGGGGTTTTAAGTTTGGTGTTTGTGGTGTTTGGATTGGGTGAAATGTTTCTTTTGTGCGAAACGGCGAATTATGAGATTCAAATTGTTGTTTTAAACTTGTAAAAACATAAAAAACGCTGTTTTGAACTAATCAAACTGATGAATTTCTTTTGTTGGAAACTGCGGATTATTGTGAAATCACGATAAAACGCTGTTTTCAACTATTCAAACTGATAAATTCATGTTTCTTTCGTGAGAAACGGCGATTTAAGAGAAATGACGATATAATTGCTGTTTAAAACTTGCAAAAACATAGAAAAACGCTGTTTTCAACTATTCAGACAGATAAATTCATGTTTCTTTCCTTCGAAACGCTGGATTTTTGTGAAATCACGATAAAACTGCTGTTTTAAACTAGCAAATTACGCCGTTTTCAACAATCTAAACTGACGTATTTAAAATGCTGTTTTAAACTTGCAAAAACATAGAAAACGCTGTTTTGAACTATCCAAACTGACAAATTCATGTTTCTTTCGTGCGAAACAGCGATTTATGAGAAATGACGATAAAATTGCTGTTTTAAACTTGCAAAAACATAGAAAAACGCCGTTTTCAAATATTCAAACTGATAAATTCATGTTTCTTTCCTTCGAAACGTTGAATTTTTGTGAAATCACGATAAAACTGCTGTTTTAAACTAGCAAAATACGCTGTTTTCAACAATCTAAACTGACGTATTTAAAATGCTGTTTTAAACTTGCAAGAACATAGAAAACGCTGTTTTCAACTACCCAAACTGACATATTCATGTTTCTTTCGTGCGAAACGGCGATTTATGAGAAATGACGATAAAATTGCTGTTTTAAACTTGCAAAAACATAGAAAAACGCTGTTTTCAACTATATAAACTGATAAATTCATGTTTCTTTGGTTCGAAACGGTGGATTTTTGTGAAATCACGATAAAACTGCTGTTTTAAACTTGCAAAAACATAGAAAAACGCTGTTTCGAACTATTCAAACTGACAAATTCATGTTTCTTTCGTGCGAAACGGCGATTTATGAGTAATGACGATAAAATTGCTGTTTTAAACTTGCAAAAACATAGAAAAACGCTGTTTTCAACTATTCAAACTGATAAATTCATATTTCTTTCTTGCGAAACGGCGATTTATGAGAAATGACGATAAAATTGCTGTTTTAAACTTGCAAAAACATAGAAAAACGCTGTTTTCAACTGTTCAAACTGATAAATTCATGTTTCTATCGTGCGCAACGGCGATTTATGAGAAATGACGATAAAATTGCTGTTTTAAACTTGCAAAAACATAGAAAAACGCTGTTTTTTATGAGAAATGACGATAAAATTACTGTTTTAAACTTGCAAAAACAAGAAAAACGCTGTTTTCAACTATTCAAACTGATAAATTCATGTTTCTTTAGTTCGAAACGGTGGATTTTTGTGAAATCACGATGAAACTGCTGTTTTAAACTAGCAAAACCAAGAAAACGCTGTTTTCAACAATCTAAACTGACGTATTTAAAATGCTGTTTTAAACTTGCAAAAACATAAAAAACGCTGTTTTGAACTATCCAAATTCAGTTTTGTGGTTTGGGGTTCGAGGTTTGAGGTTTGGGGTTGAGGTTGGGGGTTTGGGGTTCGAGTTTTGGGGTTTGGGGTTGAGGTTTGGGGTTTGAGGTTTGGGGTTCGCGGTTTGAGGTTTGGGGTTGGGATTCGGTGTTTGAGGTTTGGGGTTTGGGGTTCGAGTTTTGAGGTTTGGGGTTCGAGGTTTGAGGTTTGGGGTTGAGGTTTGGGCTTTGAGGTCTGGGGTTGGGGGTTCGAGTTTTGTGGTTGCGGTTGAGGTTTGAGGTTGAGGTTTGGGGTTGAGGTTTAGGTTGAGGTTTGGGGTTGAGGTTTGGGGTAGAGGTTTGGGGTTGAGGTTTGGGGTTGAGGTTTGGGGTTGAGGTTTGGGGTTGAGGTTTGGGGTTGAGGTTTGGGGTTGAGGTTTGGGGTTGAGGTTTGGGGTTTGAGGTTAGGGATTTGGGGTTTGAAGTTTGAGGTTTGGGGTTCGAGGTTTGAGGTTTGGGGTTGAGGGTTGGGGTTTGAGTTTGTGGATTGGGGTTCGGGGTTTTAGGTTTGGTGTTTGTGGTGTTTGGATTGGGTTAAATGTTTCTTTCGTGAGAAACGGCGAATTATGAGATTCAAATTGTTGTTTTAAACTTGTAAAAACTTAAAAAACGCTGTTTTCAACTAATCAAACTGATGAATTTCTTTTGTTGGAAACTGCGGATTATTGTGAAATCACGATAAAACGCTGTTTTCAACTATTCAAACTGATAAATTCATGTTTCTTTCGTGAGAAACGGCGATTTAAGAGAAATGACGATAAAATTGCTGTTTAAAACTTGCAAAAACATAGAAAAACGCTGTTTTCAACTATTCAGACAGATAAATTCATGTTTCTTTCCTTCGAAACGCTGGATTTTTGTGAAATCACGATAAAACTGCTGTTTTAAATTAGCAAATTACGCCGTTTTCAACAATCTAAACTGACGTATTTAAAATGCTGTTTTAAACTTGCAAAAACATAGAAAACGCTGTTTTGAACTATCCAAACTGACAAATTCATGTTTCTTTCGTGCGAAACAGCGATTTATGAGAAATGACGATAAAATTGCTGTTTTAAACTTGCAAAAACATAGAAAAACGCCGTTTTCAACTTTCAAACTGATAAATTCATGTTTATTTCGTGCGAAACGGCGATTTATGAGAAATGACGATAAAATTGCTGTTTTAAACTTGCAAAAACATAGAAAAACGCTGTTTCGAACTATTCAAACTGACAAATTCATGTTTCTTTCGTGCGAAACGGCGATTTATGAGTAATGACGATAAAATTGCTGTTTTAAACTTGCAAAAACATAGAAAAACGCTGTTTTCAACTATTCAAACTGATAAATTCATGTTTCTTTCGTTCTAAACGCTGGATTTTTGTGAAATCACGATAAAACTGCTGTTTTAAACTAGCAAATTACGCCGTTTTCAACAATCTAAACTGACGTATTTAAAATGCTGTTTTAAACTTGCAAAAACATAGAAAACGCTGTTTTGAACTATCCAAACTGACAAATTCATGTTTCTTTCGTGTGAAACAGCGATTTATGAGAAATGACGATAAAATTGCTGTTTTAAACTTGCAAAAACATAGAAAAACGCCGTTTTCAACTTTCAAACTGATAAATTCATGTTTATTTCGTGCGAAACGGCGATTTATGAGAAATGACGATAAAATTGCTGTTTTAAACTTGCAAAAACATAGAAAAACGCTGTTTTCAACTATTCAAACTGATAAATTCATGTCTCTTTCGTGCGAAACGGCGATTTATGAGAAATGACGATAAAATTGCTGTTTTAAACTTGCAAAAACATAGAAAAACGCTGTTTTGAACTATTCAAACTGACAAATTCATGTTTCTTTCGTGCGAAACAGCGATTTATGAGAAATGACGATAAAATTGCTGTTTAAACTTGCAAAAACATAGAAAAACGCTGTTTTCAACTACTCAAACTGACAAATTCATGTTTCTTTTGTGGGAAACGGCGATTTATGAGAAATGACGATAAAATTTCTGTTTTAAACTTGCAAAAACATAGAAAAACCCTGTTTTCAACTATTCAAACTGATAAATTCATGTTTCTTTAGTTCGAAACGGTGGATTTTTGTGAAATCACGATGAAACTGCTGTTTTAAACTAGCAAAACCAAGAAAACGCTGTTTTCAACAATCTAAACTGACGTATTTAAAATGCTGTTTTAAACTTGCAAAAACATAGAAAACGCTGTTTTGAACTATCCAAATTCAGTTTTGTGGTTTGGGGTTCTAGGTTTGAGGTTTGGGGTTGTGGTTTGGGGTTTGAGGTTTGGGGTTTGGGGTTCGAGTTTTGGGGTTTGGGGTTGAGGTTTGGGGTTTGAGGTTTGGGGTTCGCGGTTTGAGGTTTAAGGTTGGGGTTTGGTGTTTGAGGTTTGGGGTTTGGGGTTCGAGGTTTGAGGTTTGGGGTTCGAGGTTTGAGGTTTGGGGTTGAGGTTTGGGGTTTGAGGTTTGGGGTTGGGGGTTCGAGTTTTAGGGTTGGGGTTGAGGTTTAGGTTGAGGTTTGGGGATGAGGTTTGGGGTTGAGGTTTGGGGTTGAGGTTTGGGGTTGAGGTTTGGGGTTGAGGTTTGGGGTTGAGGTTTGGGGTTTGAGGTTAGGGATTTGATGTTCGAAGTTTGAGGTTTGGGGTTCGAGGTTTGAGGTTTGGGGTTGAGGGTTGGGGTTTGAGTTTGGGGATTGGGGTTCGGGGTTTTAAGTTTGGTGTTTGTGGTGTTTGGATTGGGTTAAATGTTTCTTTCGTGAGAAACGGCGAATTATGAGATTCAAATTGTTGTTTTAAACTTGTAAAAACTTAAAAAACGCTGTTTTCAACTAATCAAACTGATGAATTTCTTTTGTTGGAAACTGCGGATTATTGTGAAATCACGATAAAACGCTGTTTTCAACTATTCAAACTGATAAATTCATGTTTCTTTCGTGAGAAACGGCGATTTAAGAGAAATGACGATAAAATTGCTGTTTTAAACTTGCAAGAACATAGAAAAACGCTGTTTTCAACTATTTAAACTGATAAATTCATGTTTCTTTCGTGCGAAACGGCGATTTATGAGAAATGACGATAAAATTGCTGTTTTAAACTTGCAAAAACATAGAAAAACGCCGTTTTCAACTATTCAAACTGATAAATTCATGTTTCTTTCCTTCGGAACGGTGGATTTTTGTGAAATCACGATAAAACTGCTGTTTTAAACTAGCAACATACGCTGTTTTCAACAATCTAAACTGACGTATTTAAAATGCTGTTTTAAACTTGCAAGAACATAGAAAACGCTGTTTTCAACTATCCAAACTGACAAATTCATGTTTCTTTCGAGCGAAACGGCGATTTATGAGAAATGACGATAAAATTGCTGTTTTAAACTTGCAAAAACATAGAAAAACGCTGTTTTCAACTATTCAAACTGATAAATTCATGTTTCTTTCGTGCGAAACGGCGATTTATGAGAAATGACGATAAAATTGCTGATTTAAACTTGCAAAAACATAGAAAAACGCTGTTTTCAACTATTCAAACTGATAAATTCATGTTTCTTTCGTTCGAAACGGTGTATTTTTGAAATCACGATAAAACTGCTGTTTTTAACTTGCAAAAACATAGAAAACGCTGTTTTGAACTATTCAAACTGACAAATTCATGTTTCTTTCGTGCGAAACGGCGATTTATGAGAAATGACGATAAAATTGCTGTTTAAACTTGCAAAAACATAGAAAAACGCTGTTTTGAACTATTCAAACTGACAAATTCATGTTTCTTTAGTGCGAAACGGCGATTTATGAGAAATGACGATAAAATTGCTGTTTTAAACTTGCAAAAACATAGAAAAACCCCGTTTTAACTATTCAAATTGATAAATTCATGTTTCTTTCGTGCGAAACGGCGATTTATGAGAAATGACGATAAAATTACTGTTTTAAACTTACAAAAACAAGAAAAACGCGGTTTTCAACTATTCAAACTGGTAAATTCATGTTTCTTTCGTGCGAAACGGCGATTTATGAGAAATGACGATAAAATTGCTGTTTTAAACTTGCAAAAACATAGAAAAACGCTGTTTTTAACTATTCAAACTGATAAATTCATGTTTCTTTCGTTCGAAACGGTGGACTTTTGTGAAATCACGATAAAACTGCTGTTTTAAACTTGCAAAAACATAGAAAAACGCTGTTTTGAACTATTCAAACTGACAAATTCATGTTTCTTTAGTGCGAAACAGCGATTTATGAGAAATGACGATAAAATTGCTGTTTAAACTTGCAAAAACATAGAAAAACGCCGTTTTCAACTTTCAAACTGATAAATTCATGTTTATTTCGTGCGAAACGGCGATTTATGAGAAATGACGATAAAATTGCTGTTTTAAACTTGCAAAAACATAGAAAAACGCCGTTTTCAACTTTCAAACTGATAAATTCATGTTTATTTCGTGCGAAACGGCGATTTATGAGAAATGACGATAAAATTGCTGTTTTAAACTTGCAAAAACATAGAAAAACGCTGTTTTCAACTATTCAAACTGATAAATTCATGTCTCTTTCGTGCGAAACGGCGATTTATGAGAAATGACGATAAAATTGCTGTTTTAAACTTGCAAAAACATAGAAAAACGCTGTTTTTAACTATTCAAACTGATAAATTCATGTTTCTTTCGTTCGAAACGGTGGATTTTTGTGAAATCACGATAAAACTGCTGTTTTAAACTTGCAAAAACATAGAAAAACGCTGTTTTGAACTATTCAAACTGACAAATTCATGTTTCTTTCGTGCGAAACAGCGATTTATGAGAAATGACGATAAAATTGCTGTTTAAACTTGCAAAAACATAGAAAAACGCTGTTTTCAACTATTCAAACTGATAAATTCATGTTTCTTTCGTGCGAAACGGCGATTTATGAGAAATGACGATAAAATTGCTGTTTTAAACTTGCAAAAACATAGAAAAACGCTGTTTTGAACTATTCAAACTGATAAATTCATGTTTCTTTCGTTCGAAACGGTGTATTTTTGAAATCACGATAAAACTGCTGTTTTTAACTTGCAAAAACATAGAAAACGCTGTTTTGAACTATTCAAACTGACAAATTCATGTTTCTTTCGTGCGAAACGGCGATTTATGAGAAATGACGATAAAATTGCTGTTTAAACTTGCAAAAACATAGAAAAACGCTGTTTTGAACTATTCAAACTGACAAATTCATGTTTCTTTAGTGCGAAACGGCGATTTATGAGAAATGACGATAAAATTGCTGTTTTAAACTTGCAAAAACATAGAAAAACCCCGTTTTAACTATTCAAATTGATAAATTCATGTTTCTTTCGTGCGAAACGGCGATTTATGAGAAATGACGATAAAATTACTGTTTTAAACTTACAAAAACAAGAAAAACGCGGTTTTCAACTATTCAAACTGGTAAATTCATGTTTCTTTCGTGCGAAACGGCGATTTATGAGAAATGACGATAAAATTGCTGTTTTAAACTTGCAAAAACATAGAAAAACGCTGTTTTTAACTATTCAAACTGATAAATTCATGTTTCTTTCGTTCGAAACGGTGGACTTTTGTGAAATCACGATAAAACTGCTGTTTTAAACTTGCAAAAACATAGAAAAACGCTGTTTTGAACTATTCAAACTGACAAATTCATGTTTCTTTAGTGCGAAACAGCGATTTATGAGAAATGACGATAAAATTGCTGTTTAAACTTGCAAAAACATAGAAAAACGCCGTTTTCAACTTTCAAACTGATAAATTCATGTTTATTTCGTGCGAAACGGCGATTTATGAGAAATGACGATAAAATTGCTGTTTTAAACTTGCAAAAACATAGAAAAACGCCGTTTTCAACTTTCAAACTGATAAATTCATGTTTATTTCGTGCGAAACGGCGATTTATGAGAAATGACGATAAAATTGCTGTTTTAAACTTGCAAAAACATAGAAAAACGCTGTTTTCAACTATTCAAACTGATAAATTCATGTCTCTTTCGTGCGAAACGGCGATTTATGAGAAATGACGATAAAATTGCTGTTTTAAACTTGCAAAAACATAGAAAAACGCTGTTTTTAACTATTCAAACTGATAAATTCATGTTTCTTTCGTTCGAAACGGTGGATTTTTGTGAAATCACGATAAAACTGCTGTTTTAAACTTGCAAAAACATAGAAAAACGCTGTTTTGAACTATTCAAACTGACAAATTCATGTTTCTTTCGTGCGAAACAGCGATTTATGAGAAATGACGATAAAATTGCTGTTTAAACTTGCAAAAACATAGAAAAACGCTGTTTTCAACTATTCAAACTGATAAATTCATGTTTCTTTCGTGCGAAACGGCGATTTATGAGAAATGACGATAAAATTGCTGTTTTAAACTTGCAAAAACATAGAAAAACGCTGTTTTGAACTATTCAAACTGACAAATTCATGTTTCTTTTGTGGGAAACGGCGATTTATGAGAAATGACGATAAAATTTCTGTTTTAAACTTGCAAAAACATAGAAAAACCCTGTTTTCAACTATTCAAACTGATAAATTCATGTTTCTTTAGTTCGAAACGGTGGATTTTTGTGAAATCACGATGAAACTGCTGTTTTAAACTAGCAAAACCAAGAAAACGCTGTTTTCAACAATCTAAACTGACGTATTTAAAATGCTGTTTTAAACTTGCAAAAACATAGAAAACGCTGTTTTGAACTATCCAAATTCAGTTTTGTGGTTTGGGGTTCTAGGTTTGAGGTTTGGGGTTGTGGTTTGGGGTTTGAGGTTTGGGGTTTGGGGTTCGAGTTTTGGGGTTTGGGGTTGAGGTTTGGGGTTTGAGGTTTGGGGTTCGCGGTTTGAGGTTTAAGGTTGGGGGTTTGGTGTTTGAGGTTTGGGGTTTGGGGTTCGAGGTTTGAGGTTTGGGGTTCGAGGTTTGAGGTTTGGGGTTGAGGTTTGGGGTTTGAGATTTGGGGTTGGGGGTTCGAGTTTTGGGGTTGGGGTTGAGGTTTAGGTTGAGGTTTGGGGATGAGGTTTGGGGTTGAGGTTTGGGGTTGAGGTTTGGGGTTGAGGTTTGGGGTTGAGGTTTGGGGTTGAGGTTTGGGGTTGAGGTTTGGGGTTGAGGTTTGGGGTTGAGGTTTGGGGTTGAGGTTTAAGGTTGAGGTTTGGGGTTTGAGGTTAGGGATTTGATGTTCGAAGTTTGAGGTTTGGGGTTCGAGGTTTGAGGTTTGGGGTTGAGGGTTGGGGTTTGAGTTTGGGGATTGGGGTTCGGGGTTTTAAGTTTGGTGTTTGTGGTGTTTGGATTGGGTGAAATGTTTCTTTTGTGCGAAACGGCGAATTATGAGATTCAAATTGTTGTTTTAAACTTGTAAAAACATAAAAAACGCTGTTTTGAACTAATCAAACTGATGAATTTCTTTTGTTGGAAACTGCGGATTATTGTGAAATCACGATATAACGCTGTTTTCAACTATTCAAACTGATAAATTCATGTTTCTTTCGTGAGAAACGGCGATTTAAGAGAAATGACGATATAATTGCTGTTTAAAACTTGCAAAAACATAGAAAAACGCTGTTTTCAACTATTCAGACAGATAAATTCATGTTTCTTTCCTTCGAAACGCTGGATTTTTGTGAAATCACGATAAAACTGCTGTTTTAAACTAGCAAATTACGCCGTTTTCAACAATCTAAACTGACGTATTTAAAATGCTGTTTTAAACTTGCAAAAACATAGAAAACGCTGTTTTGAACTATCCAAACTGACAAATTCATGTTTCTTTCGTGCGAAACAGCGATTTATGAGAAATGACGATAAAATTGCTGTTTTAAACTTGCAAAAACATAGAAAAACGCCGTTTTCAAATATTCAAACTGATAAATTCATGTTTCTTTCCTTCGAAACGTTGAATTTTTGTGAAATCACGATAAAACTGCTGTTTTAAACTAGCAAAATACGCTGTTTTCAACAATCTAAACTGACGTATTTAAAATGCTGTTTTAAACTTGCAAGAACATAGAAAACGCTGTTTTCAACTATCCAAACTGACATATTCATGTTTCTTTCGTGCGAAACGGCGATTTATGAGAAATGACGATAAAATTGCTGTTTTAAACTTGCAAAAACATAGAAAAACGCTGTTTTCAACAATATAAACTGATAAATTCATGTTTCTTTGGTTCGAAACGGTGGATTTTTGTGAAATCACGATAAAACTGCTGTTTTAAACTTGCAAAAACATAGAAAAACGCTGTTTTGAACTATTCAAACTGACAAATTCATGTTTCTTTCGTGCGAAACGGCGATTTATGAGTAATGACGATAAAATTGCTGTTTTAAACTTGCAAAAACATAGAAAAACGCTGTTTTCAACTATTCAAACTGATAAATTCATATTTCTTTCTTGCGAAACGGCGATTTATGAGAAATGATGATAAAATTGCTGTTTTAAACTTGCAAAAACATAGAAAAACGCTGTTTTCAACTGTTCAAACTGATAAATTCATGTTTCTATCGTGCGCAACGGCGATTTATGAGAAATGACGATAAAATTGCTGTTTTAAACTTGCAAAAACATAGAAAAACGCTGTTTTTTATGAGAAATGACGATAAAATTACTGTTTTAAACTTGCAAAAACAAGAAAAACGCTGTTTTCAACTATTCAAACTGATAAATTCATGTTTCTTTCGTGAGAAACGGCGATTTAAGAGAAATGACGATAAAATTGCTGTTTTAAACTTGCAAGAACATAGAAAAACGCTGTTTTCAACTATTTAAACTGATAAATTCATGTTTCTTTCGTGCGAAACGGCGATTTATGAGAAATGACGATAAAATTGCTGTTTTAAACTTGCAAAAACATAGAAAAACGCCGTTTTCAACTATTCAAACTGATAAATTCATGTTTCTTTCCTTCGGAACGGTGGATTTTTGTGAAATCACGATAAAACTGCTGTTTTAAACTAGCAACATACGCTGTTTTCAACAATCTAAACTGACGTATTTAAAATGCTGTTTTAAACTTGCAAGAACATAGAAAACGCTGTTTTCAACTATCCAAACTGACAAATTCATGTTTCTTTCGAGCGAAACGGCGATTTATGAGAAATGACGATAAAATTGCTGTTTTAAACTTGCAAAAACATAGAAAAACGCTGTTTTCAACTATTCAAACTGATAAATTCATGTTTCTTTCGTGCGAAACGGCGATTTATGAGAAATGACGATAAAATTGCTGATTTAAACTTGCAAAAACATAGAAAAACGCTGTTTTCAACTATTCAAACTGATAAATTCATGTTTCTTTCGTTCGAAACGGTGTATTTTTGAAATCACGATAAAACTGCTGTTTTTAACTTGCAAAAACATAGAAAACGCTGTTTTGAACTATTCAAACTGACAAATTCATGTTTCTTTCGTGCGAAACGGCGATTTATGAGAAATGACGATAAAATTGCTGTTTAAACTTGCAAAAACATAGAAAAACGCTGTTTTGAACTATTCAAACTGACAAATTCATGTTTCTTTAGTGCGAAACGGCGATTTATGAGAAATGACGATAAAATTGCTGTTTTAAACTTGCAAAAACATAGAAAAACCCCGTTTTAACTATTCAAATTGATAAATTCATGTTTCTTTCGTGCGAAACGGCGATTTATGAGAAATGACGATAAAATTACTGTTTTAAACTTACAAAAACAAGAAAAACGCGGTTTTCAACTATTCAAACTGGTAAATTCATGTTTCTTTCGTGCGAAACGGCGATTTATGAGAAATGACGATAAAATTGCTGTTTTAAACTTGCAAAAACATAGAAAAACGCTGTTTTTAACTATTCAAACTGATAAATTCATGTTTCTTTCGTTCGAAACGGTGGACTTTTGTGAAATCACGATAAAACTGCTGTTTTAAACTTGCAAAAACATAGAAAAACGCTGTTTTGAACTATTCAAACTGACAAATTCATGTTTCTTTAGTGCGAAACAGCGATTTATGAGAAATGACGATAAAATTGCTGTTTAAACTTGCAAAAACATAGAAAAACGCCGTTTTCAACTTTCAAACTGATAAATTCATGTTTATTTCGTGCGAAACGGCGATTTATGAGAAATGACGATAAAATTGCTGTTTTAAACTTGCAAAAACATAGAAAAACGCCGTTTTCAACTTTCAAACTGATAAATTCATGTTTATTTCGTGCGAAACGGCGATTTATGAGAAATGACGATAAAATTGCTGTTTTAAACTTGCAAAAACATAGAAAAACGCTGTTTTCAACTATTCAAACTGATAAATTCATGTCTCTTTCGTGCGAAACGGCGATTTATGAGAAATGACGATAAAATTGCTGTTTTAAACTTGCAAAAACATAGAAAAACGCTGTTTTTAACTATTCAAACTGATAAATTCATGTTTCTTTCGTTCGAAACGGTGGATTTTTGTGAAATCACGATAAAACTGCTGTTTTAAACTTGCAAAAACATAGAAAAACGCTGTTTTGAACTATTCAAACTGACAAATTCATGTTTCTTTCGTGCGAAACAGCGATTTATGAGAAATGACGATAAAATTGCTGTTTAAACTTGCAAAAACATAGAAAAACGCTGTTTTCAACTATTCAAACTAATAAATTCATGTTTCTTTCGTGCGAAACGGCGATTTATGAGAAATGACGATAAAATTGCTGTTTTAAACTTGCAAAAACATAGAAAAACGCTGTTTTGAACTATTCAAACTGATAAATTCATGTTTCTTTCGTTCGAAACGGTGTATTTTTGAAATCACGATAAAACTGCTGTTTTTAACTTGCAAAAACATAGAAAACGCTGTTTTGAACTATTCAAACTGACAAATTCATGTTTCTTTCGTGCGAAACGGCGATTTATGAGAAATGACGATAAAATTGCTGTTTAAACTTGCAAAAACATAGAAAAACGCTGTTTTGAACTATTCAAACTGACAAATTCATGTTTCTTTAGTGCGAAACGGCGATTTATGAGAAATGACGATAAAATTGCTGTTTTAAACTTGCAAAAACATAGAAAAACCCCGTTTTAACTATTCAAATTGATAAATTCATGTTTCTTTCGTGCGAAACGGCGATTTATGAGAAATGACGATAAAATTACTGTTTTAAACTTACAAAAACAAGAAAAACGCGGTTTTCAACTATTCAAACTGGTAAATTCATGTTTCTTTCGTGCGAAACGGCGATTTATGAGAAATGACGATAAAATTGCTGTTTTAAACTTGCAAAAACATAGAAAAACGCTGTTTTTAACTATTCAAACTGATAAATTCATGTTTCTTTCGTTCGAAACGGTGGACTTTTGTGAAATCACGATAAAACTGCTGTTTTAAACTTGCAAAAACATAGAAAAACGCTGTTTTGAACTATTCAAACTGACAAATTCATGTTTCTTTAGTGCGAAACAGCGATTTATGAGAAATGACGATAAAATTGCTGTTTAAACTTGCAAAAACATAGAAAAACGCCGTTTTCAACTTTCAAACTGATAAATTCATGTTTATTTCGTGCGAAACGGCGATTTATGAGAAATGACGATAAAATTGCTGTTTTAAACTTGCAAAAACATAGAAAAACGCCGTTTTCAACTTTCAAACTGATAAATTCATGTTTATTTCGTGCGAAACGGCGATTTATGAGAAATGACGATAAAATTGCTGTTTTAAACTTGCAAAAACATAGAAAAACGCTGTTTTCAACTATTCAAACTGATAAATTCATGTCTCTTTCGTGCGAAACGGCGATTTATGAGAAATGACGATAAAATTGCTGTTTTAAACTTGCAAAAACATAGAAAAACGCTGTTTTTAACTATTCAAACTGATAAATTCATGTTTCTTTCGTTCGAAACGGTGGATTTTTGTGAAATCACGATAAAACTGCTGTTTTAAACTTGCAAAAACATAGAAAAACGCTGTTTTGAACTATTCAAACTGACAAATTCATGTTTCTTTCGTGCGAAACAGCGATTTATGAGAAATGACGATAAAATTGCTGTTTAAACTTGCAAAAACATAGAAAAACGCTGTTTTCAACTATTCAAACTGATAAATTCATGTTTCTTTCGTGCGAAACGGCGATTTATGAGAAATGACGATAAAATTGCTGTTTTAAACTTGCAAAAACATAGAAAAACGCTGTTTTGAACTATTCAAACTGACAAATTCATGTTTCTTTTGTGGGAAACGGCGATTTATGAGAAATGACGATAAAATTTCTGTTTTAAACTTGCAAAAACATAGAAAAACCCTGTTTTCAACTATTCAAACTGATAAATTCATGTTTCTTTAGTTCGAAACGGTGGATTTTTGTGAAATCACGATGAAACTGCTGTTTTAAACTAGCAAAACCAAGAAAACGCTGTTTTCAACAATCTAAACTGACGTATTTAAAATGCTGTTTTAAACTTGCAAAAACATAGAAAACGCTGTTTTGAACTATCCAAATTCAGTTTTGTGGTTTGGGGTTCTAGGTTTGAGGTTTGGGGTTGTGGTTTGGGGTTTGAGGTTTGGGGTTTGGGGTTCGAGTTTTGGGGTTTGGGGTTGAGGTTTGGGGTTTGAGGTTTGGGGTTCGCGGTTTGAGGTTTAAGGTTGGGGGTTTGGTGTTTGAGGTTTGGGGTTTGGGGTTCGAGGTTTGAGGTTTGGGGTTCGAGGTTTGAGGTTTGGGGTTGAGGTTTGGGGTTTGAGATTTGGGGTTGGGGGTTCGAGTTTTGGGGTTGGGGTTGAGGTTTAGGTTGAGGTTTGGGGATGAGGTTTGGGGTTGAGGTTTGGGGTTGAGGTTTGGGGTTGAGGTTTGGGGTTGAGGTTTGGGGTTGAGGTTTGGGGTTGAGGTTTGGGGTTGAGGTTTGGGGTTGAGGTTTGGGGTTGAGGTTTAAGGTTGAGGTTTGGGGTTTGAGGTTAGGGATTTGATGTTCGAAGTTTGAGGTTTGGGGTTCGAGGTTTGAGGTTTGGGGTTGAGGGTTGGGGTTTGAGTTTGGGGATTGGGGTTCGGGGTTTTAAGTTTGGTGTTTGTGGTGTTTGGATTGGGTGAAATGTTTCTTTTGTGCGAAACGGCGAATTATGAGATTCAAATTGTTGTTTTAAACTTGTAAAAACATAAAAAACGCTGTTTTGAACTAATCAAACTGATGAATTTCTTTTGTTGGAAACTGCGGATTATTGTGAAATCACGATATAACGCTGTTTTCAACTATTCAAACTGATAAATTCATGTTTCTTTCGTGAGAAACGGCGATTTAAGAGAAATGACGATATAATTGCTGTTTAAAACTTGCAAAAACATAGAAAAACGCTGTTTTCAACTATTCAGACAGATAAATTCATGTTTCTTTCCTTCGAAACGCTGGATTTTTGTGAAATCACGATAAAACTGCTGTTTTAAACTAGCAAATTACGCCGTTTTCAACAATCTAAACTGACGTATTTAAAATGCTGTTTTAAACTTGCAAAAACATAGAAAACGCTGTTTTGAACTATCCAAACTGACAAATTCATGTTTCTTTCGTGCGAAACAGCGATTTATGAGAAATGACGATAAAATTGCTGTTTTAAACTTGCAAAAACATAGAAAAACGCCGTTTTCAAATATTCAAACTGATAAATTCATGTTTCTTTCCTTCGAAACGTTGAATTTTTGTGAAATCACGATAAAACTGCTGTTTTAAACTAGCAAAATACGCTGTTTTCAACAATCTAAACTGACGTATTTAAAATGCTGTTTTAAACTTGCAAGAACATAGAAAACGCTGTTTTCAACTATCCAAACTGACATATTCATGTTTCTTTCGTGCGAAACGGCGATTTATGAGAAATGACGATAAAATTGCTGTTTTAAACTTGCAAAAACATAGAAAAACGCTGTTTTCAACAATATAAACTGATAAATTCATGTTTCTTTGGTTCGAAACGGTGGATTTTTGTGAAATCACGATAAAACTGCTGTTTTAAACTTGCAAAAACATAGAAAAACGCTGTTTTGAACTATTCAAACTGACAAATTCATGTTTCTTTCGTGCGAAACGGCGATTTATGAGTAATGACGATAAAATTGCTGTTTTAAACTTGCAAAAACATAGAAAAACGCTGTTTTCAACTATTCAAACTGATAAATTCATATTTCTTTCTTGCGAAACGGCGATTTATGAGAAATGATGATAAAATTGCTGTTTTAAACTTGCAAAAACATAGAAAAACGCTGTTTTCAACTGTTCAAACTGATAAATTCATGTTTCTATCGTGCGCAACGGCGATTTATGAGAAATGACGATAAAATTGCTGTTTTAAACTTGCAAAAACATAGAAAAACGCTGTTTTTTATGAGAAATGACGATAAAATTACTGTTTTAAACTTGCAAAAACAAGAAAAACGCTGTTTTCAACTATTCAAACTGATAAATTCATGTTTCTTTAGTTCGAAACGGTGGATTTTTGTGAAATCACGATGAAACTGCTGTTTTAAACTAGCAAAACCAAGAAAACGCTGTTTTCAACAATCTAAACTGACGTATTTAAAATGCTGTTTTAAACTTGCAAAAACATAAAAAACGCTGTTTTGAACTATCCAAATTCAGTTTTGTGGTTTGGGGTTCGAGGTTTGAGGTTTGGGGTTGAGGTTTGGGGTTTGGGGTTCGAGTTTTGGGGTTTGGGGTTGAGGTTTGGGGTTTGAGGTTTGGGGTTCGCGGTTTGAGGTTTGGGGTTGGGATTCGGTGTTTGAGGTTTGGGGTTTGGGGTTCGAGTTTTGAGGTTTGGGGTTCGAGGTTTGAGGTTTGGGGTTGAGGTTTGGGCTTTGAGGTCTGGGGTTGGGGGTTCGAGTTTTGTGGTTGCGGTTGAGGTTTGAGGTTGAGGTTTGGGGTTGAGGTTTAGGTTGAGGTTTGGGGTTGAGGTTTGGGGTAGAGGTTTGGGGTTGAGGTTTGGGGTTGAGGTTTGGGGTTGAGGTTTGGGGTTGAGGTTTGGGGTTGAGGTTTGGGGTTGAGGTTTGGGGTTGAGGTTTGGGGTTTGAGGTTAGGGATTTGGGGTTTGAAGTTTGAGGTTTGGGGTTCGAGGTTTGAGGTTTGGGGTTGAGGGTTGGGGTTTGAGTTTGTGGATTGGGGTTCGGGGTTTTAGGTTTGGTGTTTGTGGTGTTTGGATTGGGTTAAATGTTTCTTTCGTGAGAAACGGCGAATTATGAGATTCAAATTGTTGTTTTAAACTTGTAAAAACTTAAAAAACGCTGTTTTCAACTAATCAAACTGATGAATTTCTTTTGTTGGAAACTGCGGATTATTGTGAAATCACGATAAAACGCTGTTTTCAACTATTCAAACTGATAAATTCATGTTTCTTTCGTGAGAAACGGCGATTTAAGAGAAATGACGATAAAATTGCTGTTTTAAACTTGCAAGAACATAGAAAAACGCTGTTTTAAACTATTCAAACTGATAAATTCATGTTTCTTTCGTGCGAAGCAGCGATTTATGAGAAATGACGATAAAATTGCTGTTTTAAACTTGCAAAAACATAGAAAAACGCCGTTTTCAACTATTCAAACTGATAAATTCATGTTTCTTTCCTTCGGAACGGTGGATTTTTGTGAAATCACGATAAAACTGCTGTTTTAAACTAGCAACATACGCTGTTTTCAACAATCTAAACTGACGTATTTAAAATGCTGTTTTAAACTTGCAAGAACATAGAAAACGCTGTTTTCAACTATCCAAACTGACAAATTCATGTTTCTTTCGAGCGAAACGGCGATTTATGAGAAATGACCATAAAATTGCTGTTTTAAACTTGCAAAAACATAGAAAAACGCTGTTTTCAACTATTCAAACTGATAAATTCATGTTTCTTTCGTGCGAAACGGCGATTTATGAGAAATGACGATAAAATTGCTGTTTTAAACTTGCAAAAACATAGAAAAACGCTGTTTTCAACTATTCAAACTGATAAATTCATGTTTCTTTCGTTCGAAACGGTGGATTTTTGTGAAATCACGATAAAACTGCTGTTTTTAACTTGCAAAAACATAGAAAACGCTGTTTTGAACTATTCAAACTGACAAATTCATGTTTCTTTCGTGCGAAACGGCGATTTATGAGAAATGACGATAAAATTGCTGTTTAAACTTGCAAAAACATAGAAAAACGCTGTTTTGAACTATTCAAACTGACAAATTCATGTTTCTTTCGTGCGAAACGGCGATTTATAAAAAATGACGATAAAATTTCTGTTTTAAACTTGCAAAAACATAGAAAAACCCCGTTTTAACTATTCAAATTGATAAATTCATGTTTCTTTCGTGCGAAACGGCGATTTATGAGAAATGACGATAAAATTACTGTTTTAAACTTACAAAAACAAGAAAAACGCTGTTTTCAACTATTCAAACTGGTAAATTCATGTTTCTTTCGTGCGAAACGGCGATTTATGAGAAATGACGATAAAATTGCTGTTTTAAACTTGCAAAAACATAGTAAAACCCTGTTTTCAACTATTCAAATTGATACATTCAAGTTTCTTTCGTGCGAAACGGCGATTTATGAGAAATGACGATAAAATTGCTGTTTTAAACTTGCAAAAACATAGAAAAACGCCGTTTTTAACTTTCAAACTGATAAATTCATGTTTATTTCGTGCGAAACGGCGATTTATGAGAAATGACGATAAAATTGCTGTTTTAAACTTGCAAAAACATAGAAAAACGCTGTTTTCAACTATTCAAACTGACAAATTCATGTTTCTTCCGTGCGAAACGGCGATTTATGAGAAATGACGATAAAATTGCTGTTTTAAACTTGCAAAAACATAGAAAAACGCTGTTTTCAACTATTCAAACTGATAAATTCATGTTTCTTTCGTGCGAAACGGCGATTTATGAGAAATGACGATAAAATTACTGTTTTAAACTTACAAAAACAAGAAAAACGCTGTTTTCAACTATTCAAACTGGTAAATTCATGTTTCTTTCGTGCGAAACGGCGATTTATGAGAAATGACGATAAAATTGCTGTTTTAAACTTGCAAAAACATAGTAAAACCCTGTTTTCAACTATTCAAATTGATACATTCAAGTTTCTTTCGTGCGAAACGGCGATTTATGAGAAATGACGATAAAATTGCTGTTTTAAACTTGCAAAAACATAGAAAAACGCTGTTTTCAACTATTCAAACTGACAAATTCATGTTTCTTCCGTGCGAAACGGCGATTTATGAGAAATGACGATAAAATTGCTGTTTTAAACTTGCAAAAACATAGAAAAACGCTGTTTTCCACTATTCAGACTGATAAATTCATGTTTCTTTCCTGCGAAACGGCGATTTATGAGAAATGTCGATAAAATTACTGTTTTAAACTTGCAAAAACATAGAAAAACGCTGTTTTAAACTATTCAAACTGATAAATTCATATTTATTTCTTGCGAAACGGCGATTTATGAGAAATGACGATCAAATTGCTGTTTTAAACTTGCAAAAACATAGAAAAACGCTGTTTTCAACTGTTCAAACTGATAAATTCATGTTTCTTTCGTGCGAAACGGCGATTTATGAGAAATGACGATGAAATTGCTGTTTAAAACTTGCAAAAACATAGAAAAACGCTGTTTTCAACTATTCAAACTGATAAATTCATGTTTATTTCGTGCGAAACGGCGATTTATGAGAAATGACGATAAAATTGCTGTTTTAAACTTGCAAAAACATAGAAAAACGCTGTTTTTAACTATTCAAACTGATAAATTCATGTCTCTTTCGTGCGAAACGGCGATTTATGAGAAATGACGATAAAATTGCTGTTTTAAACTTGCAAAAACATAGAAAAACCCTGTTTTCAACTATTCAAATTGATGAATTCATGTTTCTTTCGTGCGAAACGGCGATTTATGAGAAATGACGATAAAATTGCTGTTTTAAACTTGCAAAAACATAGTAAAACCCTGTTTTCAACTATTCAAATTGATACATTCAAGTTTCTTTCGTGCGAAACGGCGATTTATGAGAAATGACGATAAAATTGCTGTTTTAAACTTGCAAAAACATAGAAAAACGCTGTTTTCAACTATTCAAACTGACAAATTCATATTTCTTCCGTGCGAAACGGCGATTTATGAGAAATGACGATAAAATTGCTGTTTTAAACTTGCAAAAACATAGAAAAACGCTGTTTTCCACTATTCAGACTGATAAATTCATGTTTCTTTCCTGCGAAACGGCGATTTATGAGAAATGTCGATAAAATTACTGTTTTAAACTTGCAAAAACATAGAAAAACGCTGTTTTAAACTATTCAAACTGATAAATTCATATTTATTTCTTGCGAAACGGCGATTTATGAGAAATGACGATCAAATTGCTGTTTTAAACTTGCAAAAACATAGAAAAACGCTGTTTTCAACTATTCAAACTGACAAATTCATGTTTCTTCCGTGCGAAACGGCGATTTATGAGAAATGACGATTAAATTGCTGTTTTAAACTTGCAAAAACATAGAAAAACGCTTTTTTCCACTATTCAGACTGATAAATTCATGTTTCTTTCCTGCTAAACGGCGATTTATGAGAAATGACGATAAAATTGCTGTTTTAAACTTGCAAAAACATAGAAAAACGCTGTTTTTTATGAGAAATGACGATAAAATTACTGTTTTAAACTTGCAAAAACAAGAAAAACGCTGTTTTCAACTATTCAAACTGATAAATTCATGTTTCTTTAGTTCGAAACGGTGGATTTTTGTGAAATCACGATGAAACTGCTGTTTTAAACTAGCAAAACCAAGAAAACGCTGTTTTCAACAATCTAAACTGACGTATTTAAAATGCTGTTTTAAACTTGCAAAAACATAGAAAACGCTGTTTTGAACTATCTAAATTCAGTTTTGTGGTTTGGGGTTCTAGGTTTGAGGTTTGGGGTTGAGGTTTGGGGTTTGAGGTTTGGGGTTTGGGGTTCGAGTTTTGGGGTTTGGGGTTGAGGTTTGGGGTTTGAGGTTTGGGGTTCGCGGTTTGAGGTTTAAGGTTGGGGTTTGGTGTTTGAGGTTTGGGGTTTGGGGTTCGAGGTTTGAGGTTTGGGGTTCGAAGTTTGAGGTTTGGGGTTGAGGTTTGGGGTTTGATTTTTGGGGTTGGGGGTTCGAGTTTTGGGGTTGGGGTTAAGGTTTAGGTTGAGGTTTGGGGTTGAGGTTTGGGGTTGAGGTTTGGGGTTTGAGGTTAGGGATTTGGGGTTCGAAGTTTGAGGTTTGGGGTTCGAGGTTTGAGGTTTGGGGTTGAGGGTTGGGGTTTGAGTTTGGGGATTGGGGTTCGGGGTTTTAGGTTGGGTGTTTGTGGTGTTTGGATTGGGTGAAATGTTTCTTTCGTGCGAAACGGCGAATTATGAGATTCAAATTGTTGTTTTAAACTTGTAAAAATATAAAAAACGCTGTTTTCAACTAATCAAACTGATGAATTTCTTTTGTTGGAAACTGCGGATTATTGTGAAATCACGATAAAACGCTGTTTTCAACTATTCAAACTGATAAATTCATGTTTCTTTTGTGAGAAACGGCGATTTAAGAGAAATGACGATAAAATTGCTGTTTTAAACTTGCAAAAACATAGAAAAACGCTGTTTTCAACTATTCAAACTGATAAATTCATGTCTCTTTCGTGCGAAACGGCGATTTATGAGAAATGACGATAAAATTGCTGTTTTAAACTTGCAAAAACATAGAAAAACGCTGTTTTTAACTATTCAAACTGATAAATTCATGTTTCTTTCGTTCGAAACGCTGGATTTTTTTGAAATCACGATAAAACTGCTGTTTTAAACTAGCAAATTACGCCGTTTTCAACAATCTAAACTGACGTATTTAAAATGCTGTTTTAAACTTGCAAAAACATAGAAAACGCTGTTTTGAACTATCCAAACTGACAAATTCATGTTTCTTTCGTGTGAAACAGCGATTTATGAGAAATGACGATAAAATTGCTGTTTTAAACTTGCAAAAACATAGAAAAACGCCGTTTTCAACTTTCAAACTGATAAATTCATGTTTATTTCGTGCGAAACGGCGATTTATGAGAAATGACGATAAAATTGCTGTTTTAAACTTGCAAAAACATAGAAAAACGCTGTTTTCAACTATTCAAACTGATAAATTCATGTCTCTTTCGTGCGAAACGGCGATTTATGAGAAATGACGATAAAATTGCTGTTTTAAACTTGCAAAAACATAGAAAAACGCTGTTTTTAACTATTCAAACTGATAAATTCATGTTTCTTTCGTTCGAAACGGTGGATTTTTGTGAAATCACGATAAAACTGCTGTTTTAAACTTGCAAAAACATAGAAAAACGCTGTTTTGAACTATTCAAACTGACAAATTCATGTTTCTTTCGTGCGAAACAGCGATTTATGAGAAATGACGATAAAATTGCTGTTTAAACTTGCAAAAACATAGAAAAACGCTGTTTTCAACTATTCAAACTGATAAATTCATGTTTCTTTCGTGCGAAACGGCGATTTATGAGAAATGACGATAAAATTGCTGTTTTAAACTTGCAAAAACATAGAAAAACGCTGTTTTGAACTATTCAAACTGACAAAATCATGTTTCTTTTGTGGGAAACGGCGATTTATGAGAAATGACGATAAAATTTCTGTTTTAAACTTGCAAAAACATAGAAAAACCCTGTTTTCAACTATTCAAACTGATAAATTCATGTTTCTTTAGTTCGAAACGGTGGATTTTTGTGAAATCACGATGAAACTGCTGTTTTAAACTAGCAAAACCAAGAAAACGCTGTTTTCAACAATCTAAACTGACGTATTTAAAATGCTGTTTTAAACTTGCAAAAACATAGAAAACGCTGTTTTGAACTATCCAAATTCAGTTTTGTGGTTTGGGGTTCTAGGTTTGAGGTTTGGGGTTGTGGTTTGGGGTTTGAGGTTTGGGGTTTGGGGTTCGAGTTTTGGGGTTTGGGGTTGAGGTTTGGGGTTTGAGGTTTGGGGTTCGCGGTTTGAGGTTTAAGGTTGGGGTTTGGTGTTTGAGGTTTGGGGTTTGGGGTTCGAGGTTTGAGGTTTGGGGTTCGAGGTTTGAGGTTTGGGGTTGAGGTTTGGGGTTTGAGGTTTGGGGTTGGGGGTTCGAGTTTTGGGGTTGGGGTTGAGGTTTAGGTTAAGGTTTGGGGATGAGGTTTGGGGTTGAGGTTTGGGGTTGAGGTTTGGGGTTGAACTTTGGGGTTGAGGTTTGGGGTTGAGGTTTGGGGTTGAGGTTTTGGGTTGAGGTTTGGGGTTGAGGTTTGGGGTTGAGGTTTGGGGTTGAGGTTTGGGGTTGAGGTTTGGGGTTTGAGGTTAGGGATTTGATGTTCGAAGTTTGAGGTTTGGGGTTCGAGGTTTGAGGTTTGGGGTTGAGGGTTGGGGTTTGAGTTTGGGGATTGGGGTTCGGGGTTTTAGGTTTGGTGTTTGTGGTGTTTGGATTGGGTGAAATGTTTCTTTTGTGCGAAACGGCGAATTATGAGATTCAAATTGTTGTTTTAAACTTGTAAAAACATAAAAAACGCTGTTTTGAACTAATCAAACTGATGAATTTCTTTTGTTGGAAACTGCGGATTATTGTGAAATCACGATAAAACGCTGTTTTCAACTATTCAAACTGATAAATTCATGTTTCTTTCGTGAGAAACGGCGATTTAAGAGAAATGACGATATAATTACTGTTTAAAACTTGCAAAAACATAGAAAAACGCTGTTTTCAACTATTCAGTCAGATAAATTCATGTTTCTTTCCTTCGAAACGCTGGATTTTTGTGAAATCACAATAAAACTGCTGTTTTAAACTAGCAAATTACGCCGTTTTCAACAATCTAAACTGACGTATTTAAAATGCTGTTTTAAACTTGCAAAAACATAGAAAACGCTGTTTTGTACTATCCAAACTGACAAATTCATGTTTCTTTCGTGCGAAACAGCGATTTATGAGAAATGACGATAAAATTGCTGTTTTAAACTTGCAAAAACATAGAAAAACGCCGTTTTCAAATATTCAAACTGATAAATTCATGTTTCTTTCCTTCGAAACGTTGGATTTTTGTGAAATCACGATAAAACTGCTGTTTTAAACTAGCAAAATACGCTGTTTTCAACAATCTAAACTGACGTATTTAAAATGCTGTTTTAAACTTGCAAGAACATAGAAAACGCTGTTTTCAACTATCCAAACTGACATATTCATGTTTCTTTCGTGCGAAACGGCGATTTATGAGAAATGACGATAAAATTGCTGTTTTAAACTTGCAAAAACATAGAAAAACGCTGTTTTGAACTATTCAAACTGACAAATTCATGTTTCTTTCGTGCGAAACGGCGATTTATGAGTAATGACGATAAAATTGCTGTTTTAAACTTGCAAAAACATAGAAAAACGCTGTTTTCAACTATTCAAACTGATAAATTCATATTTCTTTATTGCGAAACGGCGATTTATGAGAAATGACGATAAAATTGCTGTTTTAAACTTGCAAAAACATAGAAAAACGCTGTTTTCAACTGTTCAAACTGATAAATTCATGTTTTTATCGTGCGCAACGGCGATTTATGAGAAATGACGATAAAATTGCTGTTTTAAACTTGCAAAAACATAGAAAAACGCTGTTTTTTATGAGAAATGACGATAAAATTACTGTTTTAAACTTGCAAAAACAAGAAAAACGCTGTTTTCAACAATCTAAACTGACGTATTTAAAATGCTGTTTTAAACTTGCAAAAACATAAAAAACGCTGTTTTGAACTATCCAAATTCAGTTTTGTGGTTTGGGGTTCGAGGTTTGAGGTTTGGGGTTGAGGTTTGGGGTTTGGGGTTCGAGTTTTGGGGTTTGGGGTTGAGGTTTGGGGTTTGAGGTTTGGGGTTCGCGGTTTGAGGTTTGGGGTTGGGATTCGGTGTTTGAGGTTTGGGGTTTGGGGTTCGAGTTTTGAGGTTTGGGGTTCGAGGTTTGAGGTTTGGGGTTGAGGTTTGGGCTTTGAGGTCTGGGGTTGGGGGTTCGAGTTTTGTGGTTGCGGTTGAGGTTTGAGGTTGAGGTTTGGGGTTGAGGTTTAGGTTGAGGTTTGGGGTTGAGGTTTGGGGTAGAGGTTTGGGGTTGAGGTTTGGGGTTGAGGTTTGGGGTTGAGGTTTGGGGTTGAGGTTTGGGGTTGAGGTTTGGGGTTGAGGTTTGGGGTTGAGGTTTGGGGTTTGAGGTTAGGGATTTGGGGTTTGAAGTTTGAGGTTTGGGGTTCGAGGTTTGAGGTTTGGGGTTGAGGGTTGGGGTTTGAGTTTGTGGATTGGGGTTCGGGGTTTTAGGTTTGGTGTTTGTGGTGTTTGGATTGGGTTAAATGTTTCTTTCGTGAGAAACGGCGAATTATGAGATTCAAATTGTTGTTTTAAACTTGTAAAAACTTAAAAAACGCTGTTTTCAACTAATCAAACTGATGAATTTCTTTTGTTGGAAACTGCGGATTATTGTGAAATCACGATAAAACGCTGTTTTCAACTATTCAAACTGATAAATTCATGTTTCTTTCGTGAGAAACGGCGATTTAAGAGAAATGACGATAAAATTGCTGTTTTAAACTTGCAAGAACATAGAAAAACGCTGTTTTCAACTATTCAAACTGATAAATTCATGTTTCTTTCGTGCGAAACGGCGATTTATGAGAAATGACGATAAAATTGCTGTTTTAAACTTGCAAAAACATAGAAAAACGCCGTTTTCAACTATTCAAACTGATAAATTCATGTTTCTTTCCTTCGGAACGGTGGATTTTTGTGAAATCACGATAAAACTGCTGTTTTAAACTAGCAACATACGCTGTTTTCAACAATCTAAACTGACGTATTTAAAATGCTGTTTTAAACTTGCAAGAACATAGAAAACGCTGTTTTGTACTATCCAAACTGACAAATTCATGTTTCTTTCGTGCGAAACAGCGATTTATGAGAAATGACGATAAAATTGCTGTTTTAAACTTGCAAAAACATAGAAAAACGCCGTTTTCAAATATTCAAACTGATAAATTCATGTTTCTTTCCTTCGAAACGTTGGATTTTTGTGAAATCACGATAAAACTGCTGTTTTAAACTAGCAAAATACGCTGTTTTCAACAATCTAAACTGACGTATTTAAAATGCTGTTTTAAACTTGCAAGAACATAGAAAACGCTGTTTTCAACTATCCAAACTGACATATTCATGTTTCTTTCGTGCAAAACGGCGATTTATGAGAAATGACGATAAAATTGCTGTTTTAAACTTGCAAAAACATAGAAAAACGCTGTTTTCAACTATATAAACTGATAAATTCATGTTTCTTTGGTTCGAAACGGTGGATTTTTGTGAAATCACGATAAAACTGCTGTTTTAAACTTGCAAAAACATAGAAAAACGCTGTTTTGAACTATTCAAACTGACAAATTCATGTTTCTTTCGTGCGAAACGGCGATTTATGTGTAATGACGATAAAATTGCTGTTTTAAACTTGCAAAAACATAGAAAAACGCTGTTTTCAACTATTCAAACTGATAAATTCATATTTCTTTCTTGCGAAACGGCGATTTATGAGAAATGACGATAAAATTGCTGTTTTAAACTTGCAAAAACATAGAAAAACGCTGTTTTCAACTGTTCAAACTGATAAATTCATGTTTCTATCGTGCGCAACGGCGATTTATGAGAAATGACAATAAAATTGCTGTTTTAAACTTGCAAAAACATAGAAAAACGCTGTTTTTTATGAGAAATGACGATAAAATTACTGTTTTAAACTTGCAAAAAGAAGAAAAACCCTGTTTTCAACAATCTAAACTGACGTATTTAAAATGCTGTTTTAAACTTGCAAAAACATAAAAAACGCTGTTTTGAACTATCCAAATTCAGTTTTGTGGTTTGGGGTTCGAGGTTTGAGGTTTGGGGTTTAGGTTTGGGGTTTGGGGTTCGAGTTTTGGGGTTTGGGGTTGAGGTTTGGGGTTTGAGGTTTGGGGTTCGCGGTTTGAGGTTTGGGGTTGGGATTCGGTGTTTGAGGTTTGGGGTTTGGGGTTCGAGTTTTGAGGTTTGGGGTTCGAGGTTTGAGGTTTGGGGTTGAGGTTTGGGCTTTGAGGTCTGGGGTTGGGGTTCGAGTTTTGTGGTTGCGGTTGAGGTTTGAGGTTGAGGTTTGGGGTTGAGGTTTAGGTTGAGGTTTGGGGTTGAGGTTTGGGGTAGAGGTTTGGGGTTGAGGTTTGGGGTTGAGGTTTGGGGTTGAGGTTTGGGGTTGAGGTTTGGGGTTGAGGTTTGGGGTTGAGGTTTGGGGTTGAGGTTTGGGGTTTGAGGTTAGGGATTTGGGGTTTGAAGTTTGAGGTTTGGGGTTCGAGGTTTGAGGTTTGGGGTTGAGGGTTGGGGTTTGAGTTTGTGGATTGGGGTTCGGGGTTTTAGGTTTGGTGTTTGTGGTGTTTGGATTGGGTTAAATGTTTCTTTCGTGAGAAACGGCGAATTATGAGATTCAAATTGTTTTTTAAACTTGTAAAAACTTAAAAAACGCTGTTTTCAACTAATCAAACTGATGAATTTCTTTTGTTGGAAACTGCGGATTATTGTGAAATCACGATAAAACGCTGTTTTCAACTATTCAAACTGATAAATTCATGTTTCTTTCGTGAGAAACGGCGATTTAAGAGAAATGACGATAAAATTGCTGTTTTAAACTTGCAAGAACATAGAAAAACGCTGTTTTCAACTATTCAAACTGATAAATTCATGTTTCTTTCGTGCGAAACGGCGATTTATGAGAAATGACGATAAAATTGCTGTTTTAAACTTGCAAAAACATAGAAAAACGCCGTTTTCAACTATTCAAACTGATAAATTCATGTTTCTTTCCTTCGGAACGGTGGATTTTTGTGAAATCACGATAAAACTGCTGTTTTAAACTAGCAACATACGCTGTTTTCAACAATCTAAACTGACGTATTTAAAATGCTGTTTTAAACTTGCAAGAACATAGAAAACGCTGTTTTCAACTATCCAAACTGACAAATTCATGTTTCTTTCGAGAGAAACGGCGATTTATGAGAAATGACGATAAAATTGCTGTTTTAAACTTGCAAAAACATAGAAAAACGCTGTTTTCAACTATTCAAACTGATAAATTCATGTTTCTTTCGTGCGAAACGGCGATTTATGAGAAATGACGATAAAATTGCTGTTTTAAACTTGCAAAAACATAGAAAAACGCTGTTTTCAACTATTCAAACTGATAAATTCATGTTTCTTTCGTTCGAAACGGTGGATTTTTGTGAAATCACGATAAAACTGCTGTTTTTAACTTGCAAAAACATAGAAAACGCTGTTTTGAACTATTCAAACTGACAAATTCATGTTTCTTTCGTGCGAAACGGCGATTTATGAGAAATGACGATAAAATTGCTGTTTAAACTAGCAAAAACATAGAAAAACGCTGTTTTGAACTATTCAAACTGACAAATTCATGTTTCTTTCGTGCGAAACGGCGATTTGAGAGAAATGACGATAAAATTGCTGTTTTAAACTTGCAAAAACATAGAAAAACCCTGTTTTAACTATTCAAATTGATAAATTCATGTTTCTTTCGTGCGAAACGGCGATTTATGAGAAACGACGATAAATTTGCTGTTTTAAACTTGCAAAAACATAGAAAAACGCTGTTTTGAACTATTCAAACTGACAAATTCATGTTTCTTTCGTGCGAAACGGCGATTTATGAGAAATGACGATAAAATTGCTGTTTTAAACTTGCAAAAACATAGAAAAACGCTGTTTTGAACTATTCAAACTGACAAATTCATGTTTCTTTCATGTGAAACGGCGATTTATGAGAAATGACGATAAAATTGCTGTTTTAAACTTGCAAAAACATAGAAAAACGCTGTTTTGAACTATTCAAACTGACAAATTCATGTTTCTTTCGTGCAAAACGGCTATTTGTGAGAAATGACGATAAAATTGCTGTTTTAAACTTGTAAAAACATAGAAAAACGCTGTTTTGAACTATTCAAACTGACAAATTCATGTTTCTTTCGTGCGAAACGGCGATTTATGAGAAATGAAGATAAAATTGCTGTTTTAAACTTGCAAAAACATAGAAAAACGCTGTTTTCAAATACTCAAACTGATAAATTCATGTTTCTTTTGTGCGAAACGGCGATTTTTGAGAAATGACGATAAAATTGCTGTTTTAAACTTGCAAAAATATGTTTTTTTTTTATGGAAAAACGCTGTTTTTAACTATTCAAACTGATAAATTCAGGTTTCTTTCGTTCGAAACGGTGGATTTTTGTGAAATCACGATAAAACTGCTGTTTTAAACTTGCAAAAACATAGAGAAACGCTGTTTTGAACTATTCAAACTGACAAATTCATGTTTCTTTCGTGCGAAACGGCGATTTATGAGAAATCACGATAAAACTGCTGCTTTAAACTTGCAAAAACATAGAAAAACGCTGTTTTGAACTATTCAAACTGACAAATTCATGTTTCTTTCGTGCGAAACGGCGATATATGAGAAATGACGATAAAATTACTGTTTTAAACTTGCAAAAACATAGAAAAACGCTGTTTTCAACTATTCAAACTGATAAATTTAGGTTTCTTTCGTGCTAAACGGCGATTTATGAGAAATGACGATAAAATTGCTGTTTTAAACTTGCAAAAACATAGAAAAAAGCTGTTTTTAACTGTTCAAACTCATAAATTCATGTTTCTTTCGTGCAAAACGGCGATTTATGTGAAATGACGATAAAATTGCTGTTTTAAACTTGCAAATACATAGAAAAACGCTGTTTTGAACTATTCAAACTGACAAATTCATGTTTCTTTCGTGCGAAACGGCGATTTGTGAGAAATGACGATAAAATTGCTGTTTTAAACTTGCAAAAATATAGAAAAATGCTGTTTTCAACTATTCAAACTGACAAAGTCATGTTTCTTTCGTGCGAAACGGTGGATTTTTGTGAAATCACGATAAAACTGCTGTTTTAAACTTGCAAAAACATAGAAAAACGCTGTTTTGAACTATTCAAACTGATAAGTTCAGGTTTCTTTCGTGCGAAACGGCGATTTATGAGAAATGACGATAAAATTGCAGTTTTAAACTTGCAAAAACATAGAAAAACGCTGTTTTCAACTATTCAAACTGATAAATTCATGTTTCTTTCGTGCGAAACGGCGATTTATGAGAAATGACGATAAAATTGCTGTTTTAAACTTGCAAAAACATAGAAAAACGCTGTTTTCAACTATTCAAATTGATAAATTTAGGTTTCTTTCGTGCTAAACGGCGATTTATGAGAAATGACGATAAAATTGCTGTTTTAAACTTGCAAAAATATAGAAAAACGCTGTTTTTATCTGTTCAAACTCATAAATTCATGTTTCTTTCGTGCAAAACTGCGATTTATGTGAAATGACGATAAAATTGCTGTTTTAAACTTGCAAAAACATAGAAAAACGCTGTTTTGAACTATTCAAACTGACAAATTCATGTTTCTTTCGTGCGAAACGGCGATTTGTAAGAAATGACGATAAAATTGCTGTTTTAAACTTGCAAAAACATAGAAAAACGCTGTTTTCAACTATTCAAACTGATAAAT
Organism: Poecilus cupreus; assembly: GCA_963942605.1. Taxonomy (NCBI): domain Eukaryota; kingdom Metazoa; phylum Arthropoda; class Insecta; order Coleoptera; family Carabidae; genus Poecilus; species Poecilus cupreus. Next base: position 116,035 of record CAWWDY010000626.1, on the reverse strand, counting down.
TCATGTTTCTTTCGTTCGAAACGGTGGATTTTTGTGAATTCACGATAAAACTGCTGTTTTAAACTTGCAAAAACATAGAAAAACGCTGTTTTGAACTATTCAAACTGACAAATTCATGTTTCTTTCGTGCGAAATGGCGATTTATGAGAAATGACGATAAAATTGCTGTTTTAAACTTGCAAAAACATAGAAAAACCCTGTTTTCAACTATTCAAATTGATGAATTCATGTTTCTTTCGTGCGAAACGGCGATTTATGAGAAATGACGATAAAATTGCTGTTTTAAACTTGCAAAAACATAGAAAAACGCTGTTTTCAACTATTCAAACTGACAAATTCATGTTTCTTCCGTGCGAAACGGCGATTTATGAGAAATGACGATAAAATTGCTGTTTTAAACTTGCAAAAACATAGAAAAACGCTTTTTTCCACTATTCAGACTGGTAATTCATGTTTCTTTCCTGCGAAACTGCGATTTATGAGAAATGTCGATAAAATTACTGTTTTAAACTTGCAAAAACATAGAAAAACGCTGTTTTAAACTATTCAAACTGATAAATTCATATTTCTTTCTTGCGAAACGGCGATTTATGAGAAATGACGATAAAATTTCTGTTTTAAACTTGAAAAAACATAGAAAAACGCTGTTTTCAACTGTTCAAACTGATAAATTCATGTTTCTTTCGTGCGAAACGGTCATTTAAGTCAAATTTCGAGCAACTAATTTTAAATTTTGAAATTCGTCTGCTGAGGCAACCCGGCCACATACGAGTGGCAGACTGGTATCTTTTGATTTGTATTTTCGTCTAGTATCATGTGATAAAAAAGAAAATTTTGGTCACATTATTCAAAATTCCATCTTTTACTTTCCTTCTTTAATGGACGCCATTTTTAATTGCACCCAGATCTAAATGGCAGACGTGCGTTTTTCGATGTACCTAAACGGGTCGATTCCATAGAACATACTGAAACTATTGGTCAAATGGGTTGCAGTTTTTGAAGCTGGCTCACGGACTAAGAGGTTTGGGGTTGAGGTTTGGGGTTGAGGTTTGGGGTTGAGGTTTGGGGTTGAGGTTTGGGGTTTGAGGTTAGGGATTTGGGGTTCGAAGTTTGAGGTTTGGGGTTCGAGTTTTGAGGTTTGGGGTTGAGGGTTGGGGTTTGAGTTTGGGGATTGGGGTTCAGGGTTTTAGGTTTGGTGTTTGTGGTGTTTGGATTGGGTGAAATGTTTCTTTCGTGCGAAACGGCGAATTATGAGATTCAAATTGTTGTTTTGAACTTGTAAAAACATAAAAAACGCTGTTTTCAGCTAATCAAACTGATGAATTTCTTTTGTTGGAAACTGCGGATTATTGTGAAATCACGATAAAACGCTGTTTTCAACTATTCAAACTGATAAATTCATGTTTCTTTCGTGAGAAACGGCGATTTAAGAGAAATGACGATAAAATTACTGTTTAAAACTTGCAAAAACATAGAAAAACGCTGTTTTCAACTATTCAGACAGATAAATTCATGTTTCTTTCCTTCGAAACGGTGGATTTTTGTGAAATCACGATAAAACTGCTGTTTTAAACTAGCAAATTACGCCGTTTTCAACAATCTAAACTGACGTATTTAAAATGCTGTTTTAAACTTGCAAAAACATAGAAAACGCTGTTTTGAACTATCCAAACTGACAAATTCATGTTTTTTTCGTGCGAAACGGCGATTTATGAGAAATGACGATAAAATTGCTGTTTTAAACTTGCAAAAACATAGAAAAACGCTGTTTTGAACTATTCAAACTGACAAATTCATGTTTCTTTCATGTGAAACGGCGATTTATGAGAAATGACGATAAAATTGCTGTTTTAAACTTGCAAAAACATAGAAAAACGCTGTTTTGAACTATTCAAACTGACAAATTCATGTTCTTTCGTGCGAAACGGCGATTTGTGAGAAATGACGATAAAATTGCTGTTTTAAACTTGCAAAAACCTAGAAAAACGCTGTTTTCAATTATTCATACTGATAAATTCAGGTTTCTTTCGTGCGAAACGGCGATTTATGAGAAATGACGATAAAACTGCTGTTTTAAACTTGCAAAAACATAGAAAAACGCTGTTTTGAACTATTCAAACTGACAAATTCATGTTTCTTTCGTACGAAACGGCGATTTATGAGAAATGACGATAAAATTGCTGTTTTAAACTTGCAAAAACATAGAAAAACGTTATTTTCAACTATTCAAACTGACAAATTCATGTTTATTTCGTGCGAAACGGCGATTTATGAGAAATGACGATAAAATTACTGTTTTAAACTTACAAAAACAAGAAAAACGCTGTTTTCAACTATTCAAACTGATAAATTCATGTTTCTTTTGTTCAAAACGGTGGATTTTTGTGAAATCACGATGAAACTGCTGTTTTAAACTAGCAAAACCAAGAAAACGCTGTTTTCAACAATCTAAACTGACGTATTTAAAATGCTGTTTTAAACTTGCAAAAACATAGAAAACGCTGTTTTGAACTATCCAAACTGACAAATTCAGTTTTGTGGTTTGGGGTTCGAGGTTTGAGGTTTGGGGTTGAGGTTTGGGGTTTGAGGTTTAGGTTTGGGGTTCGAGTTTTGGGGTTAGGGGTTGAGGTTTGGGGTTTGAGGTTTGGGGTTCGCGGTTTGAGGTTTGGAGTTGGGGTTGGGGTTCGGTGTTTGAGGTTTGGGGTTTGGGGTTCGAGGTTTGAAGTTTGGGGTTGAGGTTTGGGGTTTGAGGTTTGGGGTTGGGGGTTCGAGTTTTGGGGTTTGGGGATGAGGTTTGGGGTTGAGGTTTGGGGTTGAGGTTTGAGGTTGAGGTTTGGGGTTGAGGTTTGGGGTTTGAGGTTATGGATTTGGGGTTCGAAGTTTGAGGTTTGGGGTTCGAGGTTTGAGGTTTGGGGTTGAGGGTTGGGGTTTGAGTTTGGGAATTGGGGTTCGGGGTTTTAGGTTTGGTGTTTGTGGTGTTTGGATTGGGTGAAATATTTCTTTCGTGCGAAACGGCAAATTATGAGATTCAAATTGCTGTTTTAAACTTGTAAAAACATAAAAAACGCTGTTTTCAACTAATCAAACCGATGAATTTCTTTTGTTGGAAATTGCGGATTTTTGTGAAATCACGATAAAACGCTCTTTTCAACTATTCAAACTGACAAATTCATGTTTCTTTCGTGAGAAACGGCGATTTATAAGAAATGGCGATAAAATTGCTGTTTTAAACTTGCAAAAACATAGAAAAACGCTGTTTTCAACTATTCAAACTGATAAATTCATGTTTCTTTCGTGCTTAACGGCGATTTATGAGAAATGACGATAAAATTACTGTTTTAAACTTACAAAAACAAGAAAAACGCTGTTTTCAACTATTGAAACTGATAAATTCATGTTTCTTTTGTTCAAAACGGTGGATTTTTGTGAAATCACGATGAAACTGCAGTTTTAAACTAGCAAAACCAAGAAAACGCTGTTTTCAACAATCTAAACTGACGTATTTAAAATGCTGTTTTAAACTTGCAAAAACATAGAAAACGCTGTTTTGAACTATCCAAACTGACAAATTCAGTTTTGTGGTTTGGGGTTCGAGGTTTGAGGTTTAGGGTTGAGGTTTGGGGTTTGAGGTTTAGGTTTGGGGTTCGAGTTTTGGGGTTAGGGGTTGAGGTTTGGGGTTTGAGGTTTGGGGTTCGCGGTTTGAGGTTTGGGGTTGGGGTTCGGTGTTTGAGGTTTGGGGTTTGGGGTTCGAGGTTTGAGGTTTGGGGTTCGAGGTTTGAGGTTTGGAGTTGAGGTTTGGGGTTTGAGGTTTGGGGTTGGGGGTTCGAGTTTTGGGGTTTGGGGATGAGGTTTGGGGTTGAGGTTTGGGGTTGAGGTTTGAGGTTGAGGTTTGGGGTTGAGGTTTGGGGTTTGAGGTTAGGGATTTGGGGTTCGAGGTTTTAGGTTTGGGGTTGAGGGTTGGGGTTTGAGTTTGAGAATTGGGGTTCGGGGTTTTAGGTTTGGTGTTTGTGGTGTTTGGATTGGGTGAAATATTTCTTTCGTGCGAAACGGCGAATTATGAGATTCAAATTGCTGTTTTAAACTTGTAAAAACATAAAAAACGCTGTTTTCAACTAATCAAACCGATGAATTTCTATTGTTGGAAATTGCGGATTTTTGTGAAATCACGATAAAACGCTGTTTTCAACTATTCAAACTGATAAATTCATGTTTCTTTCGTGCGAAACGGCGATTTATGAGATATGACGATAAAATTGCTGTTTTAAACTTGCAAAAACATAGAAAAACGCTGTTTTGAACTATTCAAACTGACAAATTCATGTTTCTTTCGTGCGAAACGGCGATTTATGAGAAATGACGATAAAATTGCTGTTTTAAACTTGCAAAAACATAGAAAAACGCTGTTTTCAACTATTCAAACTGATAAATTCATGTTTCTTTCGTGCGAAACGGCGATTTATGAGAAATGACGATAAAATTGCTGTTTTAAACTTGCAAAAACACAGAAAAACGCTCTTTTCAACTATTCAAACTGACAAATTCATGTTTCTTTCGTGCGAAACGGCGATTTATAAGAAATGACGATAAAATTGCTGTTTTAAACTTGCAAAAACATAGAAAAACGCTGTTTTCAACTATTCATACTGATAAATTCATGTTTCTTTCGTGCGAAACGGCGATTTATGAGAAATGACGATAAAATTACTGTTTTAAACTTACAAAAACAAGAAAAACGCTGTTTTCAACTATTCAAACTGATAAATTCATGTTTCTTTTGTTCAAAACGGTGGATTTTTGTGAAATCACGATGAAACTGCTGTTTTAAACTAGCAAAACCAAGAAAACGCTGTTTTCAACAATCTAAACTGACGTATTTAAAATGCTGTTTTAAACTTGCAAAAACATAGAAAACGCTGTTATGAACTATCCAAACTGACAAATTCAGTTTTGTGTTTTGGGGTTCGAGGTTTGAGGTTTAGGGTTGAGGTTTGGGGTTTGAGGTTTTGGTTTGGGGTTCGAGTTTTGGGGTTAGGGGTTGAGGTTTGGGGTTTGAGGTTTGGGGTTCGCGGTTTGAGGTTTGGGGATGGGGTTCGGTGTTTGAGGTTTGGGGTTTGGGGTTCGAGGTTTGAGGTTTGGGGTTCGAGGTTTGAGGTATGGAGTTGAGGTTTGGGGTTTGAGGTTTGGGGTTGGGGGTTCGAGTTTTGGGGTTTGGGGATGAGGTTTGGGGTTGAGGTTTGGGGTTGAGGTTTGAGGTTGAGGTTTGGGGTTGAGGTTTGGGGTTTGAGGTTAGGGATTTGGGGTTCGAAGTTTGAGGTTTGGGGTTCGAGGTTTGAGGTTTGGGGTTGAGGGTTGGGGTTTGAGTTTGGGAATTGGGGTTCGGGGTTTTTGGTTTGGTGTTTGTGGTGTTTGGATTGGGTGAAATATTTCTTTCGTGCGAAACGGCGAATTATGAGATTCAAATTGCTGTTTTAAACTTGTAAAAACATAAAAAACGCTGTTTTCAACTAATCAAACCGATGAATTTCTATTTTTGGAAATTGCGGATTTTTGTGAAATCACGATAAAACGCTGTTTTCAACTATTCAAACTGATAAATTCATGTTTCTTTCGTGCGAAACGGCGATTTATGAGAAATGACGATAAAATTGCTGTTTTAAACTTGCAAAAACATAGAAAAACGCTGTTTTGAACTATTCAAACTGACAAATTCATGTTTCTTTCGTGCGAAACGGCGATTTATGAGAAATGACGATAAAATTGCTGTTTTAAACTTGCAAAAACATAGAAAAACGCTGTTTTCAACTATTCAAACTGATAAATTCATGTTTCTTTCGTGCGAAACGGCGATTTATGAGAAATGACGATAAAATTGCTGTTTTAAACTTGCAAAAACACAGAAAAACGCTGTTTTCAACTATTCAAACTGACAAATTCATGTTTCTTTCGTGCGAAACGGCGATTTATAAGAAATGACGATAAAATTGCTGTTTTAAACTTGCAAAAACATAGAAAAACGCTGTTTTCAACTATTCAAACTGATAAATTCATGTTTCTTTCGTGCGAAACGGCGATTTATGAGAAATGACGATAAAATTGCTGTTTTAAACTTGCAAAAACATAGAAAAACGCTGTTTTCAACTATTCAAACTGATAAATTCAGGTTTCTTTCGTTCGAAACGGTGGATTTTTGAGAAATCACGATAAAACTGCCGTTTTAAACTTGCAAAAACATAGAAAAACGCTGTTTTGAACTATTCAAACTGACAAATTCATGTTTCTTTCGTGTGAAACGGCGATTTATGAGAAATGACGATAAAATTGCTGTTTTAAACTTGCAAAAACATAGAAAAACGCTGTTTTTAACTATTCAAACTGATAAATTCAGGTTTCTTTCGTTCGAAACGGTGGATTTTTGTGAAATCACGATAAAACTGTTGTTTTAAACTTGCAAAAACATAGAAAAACGCTGTTTTGAACTATTCAAACTGACAAATTCATGTTTCTATCGTGCGAAACGGCGATTTATGAGAAATGACGATAAAATTGCTGTTTAAACTTGCAAAAACATAGAAAAACGCTGTTTTGAACGATTCAAACTGACAAATTCATGTTTCGTGCGAAACGGCGATTTATGAGAAATGACGATAAAATTGCTGTTTTAAACTTGCAAAAACATAGAAAAACGCTGTTTTCAACTATTCAAACTGATAAATTCATGTTTTTTTCGTGCGAAACGGCGATTAATGAGAAATGATGATAAAATTGCTGTTTTAAACTTGCAAAAACATAGAAAAACGCTGTTTTCAACTATTCAAACTGATAAATTCATGTTTCTTTCGTGCGAAACGGCGATTTATGAGCAATGACGATAAAATTGCTGTTTTAAACTTGCAAAAACATAAAAAAGCGCTGTTTTGAACTATTCAAACTGACAAATTCATGTTTCTTTCTTGCAAAACGGCGATTTATGAGAAATGACGATAAAGTTGCTGTTTTAAACTTGCAGAAACATAGAAGAAACGCTGTTTTGAACTATTCAAATTGACAAATTCATGTTTCTTTCGTGCGAAACGGCGATTTATGAGAAATGACGATAAAATTGCTGTTTTAAACTTGCAGAAACATAGAAAAACGCTGTTTTCAACTATTCAAACTGAAAAATTCATGTTTCTTTCGTGCGAAACGGCGATTTATGAGAAATGACGATAAAATTGGTGTTTTAAACTTGCAAAACATAGAAAAACGCTGTTTTCAACTATTCAAACTGATAAATTCAGGTTTTTTTTCGTGCGAAACGGCGATTTATGAGAAATGACGATAAAATTGGTGTTTTAAACTTGCAAAAACATAGAAAAACGCTGTTTCAACTATTCAAACTGATAAATTCATGTTTCTTTCGTGCGAAACGGCGATTTATGAGAAATGACGATAAAATTGCTGTTTTAAACTTACAAAAACATAGAAAAACACTGTTTTCAACTATTCAAACTGATAAATTCATGTTTCTTTCATGCGAAACGGCGATTTATGAGAAATGACGATAAAATTGCTGTTTTAAACTTGTAAAAACATAGAAAAACGCTGTTTTTAACTATTCAAACTGATAAATTCAGGTTTCTTTCGTTGGAAACGGTGGATTTTTGTAAAATCACGATAAAACTGCTGTTTTAAACTTGCAAAAACATAGAAAAACGCTGTTTTGAACTATTCAAACTGACAAATTCATGTTTCTTTCGTGTGATACGGCGAATTATGAGAAATGACGATAAAATTGTTGTTTTAAACTTGCAAAAACATAGAAAAACGCTGTTTTCAACTATTCAAACTGACAAATTCATGTTTCTTTCGTGCGAAACGGTGGATTTTTGTGAAATCACGATAAAACTGCTGTTTTAAACTTGCAAAAACATAGAAAAACGCTGTTTTGAACTATTCAAACTGATAAATTCAGGTTTCTTTCGTGCGAAACGGCGATTTATGAGAAATGACGATAAAATTGCTGTTTTAAACTTGCAAAAACATAGAATAACGCTTTTTTCAACTATTGAAACTGATAAATTCATGTTTTTTCGTGCGAAACGGCGATTTATGAGAAATGACGATAAAATTGCTGTTTTAAACTTGCAAAAACATAGAAAAACGCTGTTTTGAACTATTCAAACTGACAAATTCATGTTTCTTTCGTGCGAAACGGCAATTTATGAGAAATGACGATAAAATTGCTGTTTTAAACTTGCAAAAACATAGAAAAACGCTGTTTTCAACTATTCAAACTGATAAATTCATGTTTCTTTCGTGCGAAACGGCGATTTATGAGAAATGACGATAAAATTGCTGTTTTAAACTTGCAAAAACACAGAAAAACGCTGTTTTGAACTATTCAAACTGACAAATTCATGTTTCTTTTATGTGAAACGGCGATTTATGAGAAATGACGATAAAATTACTGTTTTAAACTTGCAAAAACATAGAAAAACGCTGTTTTGAACTATTCAAACTGACAAATTCATGTTTCTTTCGTGCGAAACGGCGATTTGTGAGAAATGACGTTAAAATTGCTGTTTAAAACTTGCAAAAACATAGAAAAACGCTGTTTTCAACTATTCAAACTGATAAATTCATGTTGTTTTCGTGCGAAACGGCGATTAATGAGAAATGATGATAAAATTGCTGTTTTAAACTTGTAAAAACATAGAAAAACGCTGTTTTTAACTATTCAAACTGATAAATTCAGGTTTCTTTCGTTGGAAACGGTGGATTTTTGTAAAATCACGATAAAACTGCTGTTTTAAACTTGCAAAAACATAGAAAAACGCTGTTTTGAACTATTCAAACTGACAAATTCATGTTTCTTTCGTGTGATACGGCGAATTATGAGAAATGACGATAAAATTGTTGTTTTAAACTTGCAAAAACATAGAAAAACGCTGTTTTCAACTATTCAAACTGACAAATTCATGTTTCTTTCGTGCGAAACGGTGGATTTTTGTGAAATCACGATAAAACTGCTGTTTTAAACTTGCAAAAACATAGAAAAACGCTGTTTTGAACTATTCAAACTGATAAATTCAGGTTTCTTTCGTGCGAAACGGCGATTTATGAGAAATGACGATAAAATTGCTGTTTTAAACTTGCAAAAACATAGAATAACGCTTTTTTCAACTATTGAAACTGATAAATTCATGTTTTTTCGTGCGAAACGGCGATTTATGAGAAATGACGATAAAATTGCTGTTTTAAACTTGCAAAAACATAGAAAAACGCTGTTTTGAACTATTCAAACTGACAAATTCATGTTTCTTTCGTGCGAAACGGCAATTTATGAGAAATGACGATAAAATTGCTGTTTTAAACTTGCAAAAACATAGAAAAACGCTGTTTTCAACTATTCAAACTGATAAATTCATGTTTCTTTCGTGCGAAACGGCGATTTATGAGCAATGACGATAAAATTGCTGTTTTAAACTTGCAAAAACATAAAAAAGCGCTGTTTTGAACTATTCAAACTGACAAATTCATGTTTCTTTCTTGCAAAACGGCGATTTATGAGAAATGACGATAAAGTTGCTGTTTTAAACTTGCAGAAACATAGAAGAAACGCTGTTTTGAACTATTCAAATTGACAAATTCATGTTTCTTTCGTGCGAAACGGCGATTTATGAGAAATGACGATAAAATTGCTGTTTTAAACTTGCAGAAACATAGAAAAAACGCTGTTTTCAACTATTCAAACTGAAAAATTCATGTTTCTTTCGTGCGAAACGGCGATTTATGAGAAATGCCGATAAAATTGGTGTTTTAAACTTTGCAAAACATAGAAAAACGATGTTTTCAACTATTCAAACTGATAAATTCAGGTTTTTTTTCGTGCGAAACGGCGATTTATGAGAAATGACGATAAAATTGGTGTTTTAAACTTGCAAAAACATAGAAAAACGCTGTTTCAACTATTCAAACTGATAAATTCATGTTTCTTTCGTGCGAAACGGCGATTTATGAGAAATGACGATAAAATTGCTGTTTTAAACTTACAAAAACATAGAAAAACGCTGTTTTCAACTATTCAAACTGATAAATTCATGTTTCTTTCATGCGAAACGGCGATTTATGAGAAATGACGATAAAATTGCTGTTTTAAACTTGCAAAAACATAGAAAAACGCTGTTTTTAACTATTCAAACTGATAAATTCAGGTTTCTTTCGTTGGAAACGGTGGATTTTTGTAAAATCACGATAAAACTGCTGTTTTAAACTTGCAAAAACATAGAAAAACGCTGTTTTGAACTATTCAAACTGACAAATTCATGTTTCTTTCGTGTGATACGGCGAATTATGAGAAATGACGATAAAATTGTTGTTTTAAACTTGCAAAAACATAGAAAAACGCTGTTTTCAACTATTCAAACTGACAAATTCATGTTTCTTTCGTGCGAAACGGTGGATTTTTGTGAAATCACGATAAAACTGCTGTTTTAAACTTGCAAAAACATAGAAAAACGCTGTTTTGAACTATTCAAACTGATCGTGCGAAACCGCGATTATGAGAAATGACGATAAAATTGCTGTTTTAAACTTGCAAAAACATAGAATAACGCTTTTTTCAACTATTGAAACTGATAAATTCATGTTTTTTCGTGCGAAACGGCGATTTATGAGAAATGACGATAAAATTGCTGTTTTAAACTTGCAAAAACATAGAAAAAACGCTGTTTTGAACTATTCAAACTGACAAATTCATGTTTCTTTCGTGCGAAACGGCAATTTATGAGAAATGACGATAAAATTGCTGTTTTAAACTTGCAAAAACATAGAAAAAACGCTGTTTTCAACTATTCAAACTGATAAATTCATGTTTCTTTCGTGCGAAACGGCGATTTATGAGAAATGACGATAAAATTGCTGTTTTAAACTTGCAAAAACACAGAAAAACGCTGTTTTTGAACTATTCAAACTGACAAATTCATGTTTCTTTTATGTGAAACGGCGATTTATGAGAAATGACGATAAAATTACTGTTTTAAACTTGCAAAAACATAGAAAAACGCTGTTTGAACTATTCAAACTGACAAATTCATGTTTCTTTCGTGCGAAACGGCGATTTGTGAGAAATGACGTTAAAATTGCTGTTTAAAACTTGCAAAAACATAGAAAAACGCTGTTTTCAACTATTCAAACTGATAAATTCATGTTGTTTTCGTGCGAAACGGCGATTAAATGAGAAAATGATGATAAAATTGCTGTTTTAAACTTGTAAAAACATAGAAAAACGCTGTTTTTAACTATTCAAACTGATAAATTCAGGTTTCTTTCGTTGGAAACGGTGGATTTTGTAAAATCACGATAAAACTGCTGTTTTAAAACTTGCAAAACATAGAAAAACGCTGTTTTTGAACTATTCAAACTGTCAAATTCATGTTTCTTTCGTGTGATACGGCGAATTATGAGAAATGACGATAAAATTGTTGTTTTAACTTGCAAAAACATAGAAAAAACGCTGTTTTCAACTATTCAAACTGACAAATTCATGTTTCTTTCGTGCGAAACGGTGGATTTTTGTGAAATCACGATAAAACTGCTGTTTTAAACTTGCAAAAACATAGAAAAACGCTGTTTTGAACTATTCAAACTGATAAATTCAGGTTTCTTTCGTGCGAAACGGCGATTTATGAGAAATGACGATAAAATTGCTGTTTTAAACTTGCAAAAAACATAGAATAACGCTTTTTTCAACTATTGAAACTGATAAATTCATGTTTTTTCGTGCGAGAACGGCGATTTATGAGAAATGACGATAAAAAAATTGCTGTTTTAAACTTGCAAAAACATAGAAAAACGCTGTTTTGAACTATTCAAACTGACAAATTCATGTTTCTTTCGTGCGAAACGGCATTTATGAGAAATGACGATAAAATTGCTGTTTTAAACTTGCAAAAACATAGAAAAACGCTGTTTTCAACTATTCAAACTGATAAATTCATGTTTCTTTCGTGCGAAACGGCGATTTATGAGCAATGACGATAAAATTGCTGTTTTAAACTTGCAAAAACATAAAAAAAGCGCTGTTTTGAACTATTCAACTGACAAATTCATGTTTCTTTCTTGCAAAACGGCGATTTATGAGAAATGACGATAAAGTTGCTGTTTTAAACTTGCAGAAACATAGAAGAAACGCTGTTTTGAACTATTCAAATTGACAAATTCATGTTTCTTTCTTGCGAAACGGCGATTTATGAGAAATGACGATAAAATTGGTGTTTTAAACTTTGCAAAACATAGAAAAAACGATGTTTTCAACTATTCAAACTGATAAATTCAGGTTTTTTTTTCGTGCGAAACGGCGATTTATGAGAAATGACGATAAAATTGGTGTTTTAAACTTGCAAAAACATAGAAAAACGCTGTTTCAACTATTCAAACTGATAAATTCATGTTTCTTTCGTGCGAAACGGCGATTTATGAGAATGACGATAAAATTGCTGTTTTAAACTTACAAAAACATAGAAAAAACGCTGTTTTCAACTATTCAAAACTGATAAATTCAGTTTCTTTCATGCGAAACGGCGATTTATGAGAAATGACGATAAAATTGCTGTTTTAAACTTGCAAAAAACATAGAAAAACGCTGTTTTTAAACTATTCAAACTGATAAATTCAGGTTTCTTTCGTTGGAAACGGTGGATTTTTGTAAAATCACGATAAAACTGCTGTTTTAAACTTGCAAAAAACATAGAAAAACGCTGTTTTGAACTATTCAAACTGACAAATTCATGTTTCTTTCGTGTGATACGGCGAATTATGAGAAATGACGATAAAATTGTTGTTTTAAACTTGCAAAAACATAGAAAGACGCTGTTTTGAACTATTCAAACTGACAAATTCATGTTCTTTCGTGTTGAAACGGCGATTTATGAGAATGACGATAAAATTGCTGTTTTAAACTTGCAAAAACATAGAAAAACGCTGTTTTTAACTATTCAAACTGATAAATTCAGGTTTCTTTCGTTCGAAACGGTGGATTTTTGTGAAATCACGATAAAACTGCTGTTTTAACTTGCAAAAACATAGAAAAAAACGCTGTTTTGAACTATTCAAACTGACAAATTCATGTTTCTATCGTGCGAAACGGCGATTTATGAGAAATGACGATAAAATTGCTGTTTTAAACTTGCAAAAACATAGAAATACGCTGTTTTGAACAATTCAAACTGACAAATTCATGTTTCGTGCGAACGGCGAATTTATGAGAAATGACGATAAAATTGCTGTTTTAAACTTGCGAAAACATAGAAAAACGCTGTTTTCAACTATTCAAACTGATAAGTTCATGTTTCTTTCGTGCGAAACGGCGATTAATGAGAAATGATGATAAAATTGCTGTTTTAAACTTGCAAAAACATAGAAAAACGCTGTTTTCAACTATTCAAACTGATAAATTCATGTTTCTTTCGTGCAAAACGGCGATTTATGAGCAATGACGATAAAATTGCTGTTTTAAACTTGCAAAAACATAAAAAGCGCTGTTTTGAACTATTCAAACTGACAAATTCATGTTTCTTTCTTGCGAAACGGCGATTTATGAGAAATGACGATAAAATTGCAGTTTTAAACTTGCAAAAACATAGAAGAAACGCTGTTTTGAACTATTCAAATTGACAAATTCATGTTTCTTTCGTGCGAAACGGCGATTTATGAGAAATGACGATAAAATTGCTGTTTTAAACTTGCAGGAAACATAGAAAAACGCTGTTTTCAACTATTCAAACTGACAAATTCATGTTTCTTTCGTTGGAAACGGTGGATTTTTGTAAAATCACGATAAAACTGCTGTTTTAAACTTGCAAAAACATAGAAAAAAACGCTGTTTTGAACTATTCAAACTGACAAATTCATGTTTCTTTCGTGTGATACGGCGAATTATGAGAAATGACGATAAAATTGTTGTTTTAAACTTGCAAAAACCATAGAAAAACGCTGTTTCAACTATTCAAACTGACAAATTCATGTTTCTTTCGTGCGAAACGGTGGATTTTTGTGAAATCACGATAAAACTGCTGTTTTAAAACTTGCAAAAACATAGAAAAACGCTGTTTGAACTATTCAAACTGATAAATTCAGGTTTCTTTCGTGCGAAACCGCGATTTATGAGAAATGACGATAAAATTGCTGTTTTAAACTTGCAAAAACATAGAATAACGCTTTTTTCAACTATTGAAACTGATAAATTCATGTTTTTTCGTGCGAAACGGCGATTTATGAGAAATGACGATAAAATTGCTGTTTTAAACTTGCAAAAACATAGAAAAAACGCTGTTTTGAACTATTCAAACTGACAAATTCATGTTTCTTTCGTGCGAAACGGCAATTTATGAGAAATGACGATAAAATTGCTGTTTTAAACTTGCAAAAACATAGAAAAACGCTGTTTTCAACTATTCAAACTGATAAATTCATGTTTCTTTCATGCGAAACGGCGATTTATGAGAAATGACGATAAAATTGCTATTTTAAACTTGCAAAAACATAGAAAAACGCTGTTTTTAACTATTCAAACTGATAAATTCAGGTTTCTTTCGTTCGAAACGGTGGATTTTGTAGAAATCACGATAAAACTGCTGTTTTAAAACTTGCAAAAACATAGAAAAAACGCTGTTTTGAACTATTCAAACTGACAAATTCATGTTTCTATCGTGCGAAACGGCGATTTATGAGAAATGACGATAAAATTGCTGTTTTAAACTTGCAAAAACATAGAAATACGCTGTTTGAACATTCAAACTGACAAATTCATGTTTCGTGCGAAACGGCGATTTATGAGAAATGACGATAAAATTGCTGTTTTAAACTTGCGAAAACATAGAAAAACGCTGTTTTCAACTATTCAAACTGATAAATTCATGTTTCTTTCGTGCGAAACGGCGATTAATGAGAAATGATGATAAAATTGCTGTTTTAAACTTGCAAAAACATAGAAAAAACGCTGTTTTCAACTATTCAAACTGATAAATTCATGTTTCTTTCGTGCGAAACGGCGATTTATGAGCAATGACGATAAAATTGCTGTTTTAAACTTGCAAAAACATAAAAAAGCGCTGTTTTGAACTATTCAAACTGACAAATTCATGTTTCTTTCCTTGCGAAACGGCGATTTATGAGAAATGACGATAAAATTGCAGTTTTAAACTTGCAAAAACATAGAAGAAACGCTGTTTTGAACTATTCAAATTGACAAATTCATGTTTCTTTCGTGCGAAACGGCGATTTATGAGAAATGACGATAAAATTGCTGTTTTAAACTTGCAGAAACATAGAAAAACGCTGTTTTCAACTATTCAAACTGACAAATTCATGTTTCTTTCGTGCGAAACGGCGATTTATGAGAAATGACGATAAAATTGGTGTTTTAAACTTGCAAAAACATAGAAAAACGCTGTTTTCAACTATTCAAACAGATAAATTCATGTTTTTTTTCGTGCGAAACGGCGATTATGAGAAATGACGATAAAATTGTGTTTTAAACTTGCAAAAACATAGAAAAACGCTGTTTCAACTATTCAAACTGATAAATTCATGTTTCTTTCGTGCGAAACGGCGATTTATGAGCAATGACGATAAAATTGCTGTTTTAAACTGCAAAAACATAGAAAAACGCTGTTTTCAACTATTCAAACTGACAAATTCATGTTTCTTTCGTGCGAAACGGCGATTTATGAGAAATGACGATAAAATTGCTGTTTTAAACTTGCAAAAACATAGAAAAACGCTGTTTTCAACTATTCAAACTGATAAATTCATGTTTCTTTCGTGCGAAACGGCGATTTATGAGAATGACGATAAAATTGCTGTTTTAAACTTGCAAAAACATAGAAAAACGCTGTTTTCAACTATTCAAACTGATAAATTCTGGTTTCTTTTGTTCGAAACGGTGGATTTTTGTGAAATCACGATAAAACTGCTGTTTTAAAACTTGCAAAACATAGAAAAACGCTGTTTTGAACTATTCAAACTGACAAATTCATGTTTCTTTCGTGCGAAAAACGGCGATTTATGAGTAATGACGATAAAATTGCTGTTTTAAACTTGCAAAAACATAGAAAAACGCTGTTTTCAACTATTCAAACTGATAAATTCATATTTCTTTCTTGCGAAACGGCGATTTATGAGAAATGACGATAAAATTGCTGTTTTAAACTTGCAAAAACATAGAAAAACGCTGTTTTCAACTGTTCAAAACTGATAAATTCATGTTTCTTTCGTGCGCAACGGCGATTTATGAGAAATGACGATAAAATTGCTGTTTTAAACTTGCAAAAACATAGAAAAACGATGTTTTTTATGAGAAATGACGATAAAATTACTGTTTTAAACTTGCAAAAACAAGAAAAACGCTGTTTTCAACAATCTAAACTGACGTATTTAAAATGCTGTTTTAAACTTGCAAAAACATAAAAAACGCTGTTTTGAACTATCCAAATTCAGTTTTGTGGTTTGGGGTTCGAGGTTTGAGGTTTGGGGTTGAGGTTTGGGGTTTGGGGTTCGAGTTTTGGGGTTTGGAGTTGAGGTTTGGGGTTTGAGGGTTGGGGTTCGCGGTTTGAGGTTTGGGTTGGGATTCGGTGTTTGAGGTTTGGGGGTTTCGGGGTTCGAGTTTTGAGGTTTGGGGTTCGAGGTTTGAGGTTTGGGGTTGAGGTTTGGGGTTTAAAGTTTGGGGTTAGGGGTTCGAGTTTTGTGGTTGCGGTTGAGGTTTGAGGTTAAGGTTTGGGGTTGAGGTGTAGGTTGAGGTTTGGGGTTGAGGTTTGGGGTAGAGGTTTGGGGTTGAGGTTTGGGGTTGAGGTTGGGGTTGAGGTTTGAAGTTTGAGGTTAGGGGATTGGGGTTCGGGGTTTTAGGTTTGGTGTTTGTGGTGTTTGGATTGGGTGAAATGTTTCTTTCGTGCGAAACGGCGAATTATGAGATTCAAATGTTGTTTTAAACTTGTAAAAACTTAAAAAACGCTGTTTTCAACTAATCAAACTGATGAATTTCTTTTGTTGGAAACTGCGGATTATTGTGAAATCACGATAAAACGCTGTTTTCAACTATTCAAACTAATAAATTCATGTTTCTTTCGTGAGAAACGGCGATTTAAGAGAAATGACGATAAAATTGCTGTTTTAAACTTGCAAGAACATAGAAAAACGCTGTTTTCAACTATTCAAACTGATAAATTCATGTTTCTTTCGTGCGAAACGGCGATTATGAGAAATGACGATAAAATTGCTTTTTTAAACTTGCAAAAAACATAGAAAAACGCCGTTTTCAACAATTCAAACTGATAAATTCATGTTTCTTTCCTTCGGAACGGTGGATTTTTGTGAAATCACGATAAAACTGCTGTTTTAAACTAGCAACATACGCTGTTTTAACAATCTAAACTGACGTATTTAAAATGCTGTTTTAAACTTGCAAGAACATAGAAAACGCTGTTTTCAACTATCCAAACTGACAAATTCATGTTTCCTTTCGAGCGAAACGGCGATTTATGAGAAATGACGATAAAATTGCTGTTTTAAACTTGCAAAAACATAGAAAAACGCTGTTTTCAACTATCCAAACTGACAAATTCATGTTTCTTTCGTTCGAAACGGTGGATTTTTGTGAAATCACGATAAAACTGCTGTTTTTAACTTGCAAAAACATAGAAAACGCTGTTTGAACTATTCAAACTGACAAATTCATGTTTTCTTTTGTGCGAAACGGCGATTTATGAGAAATGACGATAAAATTGCTGTTTAAACTTGCAAAAAACATAGAAAAACGCTGTTTTGAACTATTCAAACTGACAAATTCATGTTTCTTTCGTGCGAAACGGCGATTTATGAGAAATGACGATAAAATTGCTGTTTTAAACTTGCAAAAACATAGAAAAACCCTGTTTTAACTATTCAAATTGATAAATTCATGTTTCTTTCGTGCGAAACGGCGATTTATGAGAAACGACGATAAATTTGCTGTTTTAAACTTGCAAAAACATAGAAAAACGCTGTTTTGAACTATTCAAACTGACGAATTCATGTTTCTTTCGTGCGAAACGGCGATTTATGAGAAATGACGATAAAATTGCTGTTTTAAACTTGCAAAAACATAGAAAATCGCTGTTTTGAACTATTCAAACTGACAAATTCATGTTTCTTTCATGTGAAACGGCGATTTATGAGAAATGACGATAAAATTGCTGTTTTAAACTTGCAAAAACATAGAAAAACGCTGTTTTGAACTATTCAAACTGACAAATTCATGTTTATTTCGTGCGAAACGGCGATTTATGAGAAATGACGATAAAATTACTGTTTTAAACTTACAAAAACAAGAAAAACGCTGTTTTCAACTATTCAAACTGATAAATTCATGTTTCTCTTGTTCAAAACGGTGGATTTTTGTGAAATCACGATGAAACTGCAGTTTTAAACTAGTAAAACCAAGAAAACGCTGTTTTCAACAATCTAAACTGACGTATTTAAAATGCTGTTTTAAACTTGCAAAAACATAGAGAACGCTGTTTTGAACTATCCAAACTGACAAATTCAGTTTTGTGGTTTGGGGTTCGAGGTTTGAGGTTTGGGGTTGAGGTTTGGGGTTTGAGGTTTAGGTTTGGAGTTCGAGTTTAGGGGTTAGGGGTTGAGGTTTCGGGTTTGAGGTTTGGGGTTCGCGGTTTGAGGTTTGGGGTTGGGGTTCGGTGTTTGAGGTTTGGGGTTCGAGGTTTGAGGTTTGAGGTTTGGGGTTCGAGGTTTGAGGTTTGGGGTTGAGGTTTGGGGTTTGAGGTTTGGGGTTGGGGGTTCGAGTTTTGGGGTTTGGGGATGAGGTTTGGGGTTGAGGTTTGAGGTTGAGGTTTGAGGTTGAGGTTTGAGGTTGAGGTTTGGGGTTGAGGTTTGGGGTTTTAGGTTAGGGATTTGGGGTTCGAAGTTTGAGGTTTGGGGTTCGAGGTTTGAGGTTTGGGGTTGAGGGTTGGGGTTTGAGTTTGGGGATTGGGGTTCGGGGTTTTTTTTAGGTTTGGTGTTTGTGGTGTTTGGATTGGGTGAAATGTTTCTTTCGTGCGAAACGGCGAATTATGGGATTCAAATTGCTGTTTTAAACTTGCAAAAACATAAAAAACGCTGTTTTCAACTAATCAAACCGATGAATTTCTTTTGTTGGAAACTGCGGATTTTTGTGAAATCACGATAAAACGCTGTTTTCAACTTGCAAAAACATAGAAAAACGCTGTTTTGAACTATTCAAACTGACAAATTCATGTTTCTTTCGTGCGAAACGGCGATTTATGAGAAATGACGATAATATTGCTGTTTTAAACTTGCAAAAACATAGGAAACCCCTGATTTTAACTATTCAAATTGATAAATTCATGTTTCTTTCGTGTGAAACGGCGATTTATGAGAAATGACGATAAAATTGCTGTTTTAAACTTGCAAAAACATAGAAAAACGCTGTTTTGAACTATTCAAACTGACAAATTCATGTTTCTTTCGTGCGAAACGGCGATTTATAAGAAATGACGATAAAATTGCTGTTTTAAACTTGCAAAAACATAGAAAAACGCTGTTTTCAACTATTTAAACTAATAAATTCATGTTTCTTTGGTGCGAAACGGCGATTTATGAGAAATGACGATAAAATTGCTGTTTTAAACTTGCAAAAACATAGAAAAACGCTGTTTTCAACTATTCAAACTGATAAATTCAGGTTTCTTTCGTTCGAAACGGTGGATTTTTGAGAAATCACGATAAAACTGCCGTTTTAAACTTGAAAAAAACATAGACAAACGCTGTTTTGAACTATTCAAACTGACAAATTCATGTTTCTTTCGTGTGAAACGGCGATTTATGAGAAATGACGATAAAATTGCTGTTTTAAACTTGCAAAAACATAGAAAAACGCTGTTTTTAACTATTCAAACTGATAAATTCAGGTTTCTTTCTTTCAATACGGTGGATTTTTGTGAAATCACGATAAAACTGCTGTTTTAAACTTGCAAAAACATAGAAAAACGCTGTTTTGAATAATTCAAACTGACAAATTCATGTTTCGTGCGAAACGGCGATTTATGAGAAATGACGATAAAATTGCTGTTTTAAACTTGCAAAAACATAGAAAAACGCTGTTTTCAACTATTCAAACTGATAAATTCATGTTTCTTTCGTGCGAAACGGCGATTTATGAGAAATGATGATAAAATTGCTGTTTTAAACTTGCAAAAACATAGAAAAACGCTGTTTTCAACTATTCAAACTGATAAATTCATGTTTCTTTCGTGCGAAACGGCGATTTATGAGAAATGACGATAAAATTGCTGTTTTAAACTTGCAAAAACATAGAAAAACGCTGTTTTCAACTATTCAAACTGACAAATTCATGTTTATTTTGTGCGAAACGGCGATTTATGAGAAATGACGATATAATTACTGTTTTAAACTTACAAAAACAAGAAAAACGCTGTTTTCAACTATTCAAACTGATAAATTCATGTTTCTTTAGTTCGAAACGGTGGATTTTTGTGAAATCACGATGAAACTGCTGTTTTAAACTAGCAAAACCAAGAAAACGCTGTTTTCAACAATCTAAACTGACGTATTTAAATGCTGTTTTAAACTTGCAAAAACATAGAAAACGCTGTTTTGAACTATCCTAACTGATAAATTCAGTTTTGTGGTTTGGGGTTCGAGGTTTGAGGTTTGGGGTTGAGGTTTGGGGTTTGAGGTTTAGGGTTTGAGGTTCGAGTTTTGGGGTTAGGGGTTGAGGTTTGGGGTTTGAGGTTTGGGGTTCGCGGTTTGAGGTTTGAGGTTGGGGTTCGGTGTTTGAGGTTTGGGGTTTGGGGTTCGAGGTTTGAGGTTTGGGGTTCGAGCTTTGAGGTTTGGGGTTGAGGTTTGAGGTTTGGGGTTGGGGATTCGAGTTTTTTGGTTTGGGGATGAGGTTTGGGGTTGAAGTTTGGGGTTGAGGTTTGGGGTTGAAGTTTGGGGTTGAGGTTTGGGGTTTGAGGTTAGGGATTTGGGGTTCGAAGATTGAGGTTTGGGGTTCGAGGTTTGAGGTTTGGGGTTGAGGGTTGGGGTTTGAGTTTGGGGATTGGGGTTCAGGGTTTTAGGTTTGGTGTTTGTGGTGTTTGGATTGGGTGAAATGCTTCTTTCGTGCGAAACGGCGAATTATGAGATTCAAATTGCTGTTTTAAACTTGTAAAAACATAAAAAACGCTGTTTTCAACTAATCAAACCGATGAATTTCTTTTGTTGGAAACTGCGGTTTCTTGTGAAATCACGATAAAACGCTGTTTTCAACTATTCAAACTGATAAATTCATGTTTCTTTCGTGCAAAACGGCGATTTATGATAAATGACGATAAAATTGCTGTTTTAAACTTGCAAAAACATAGAAAAACGCTGTTTTGAACTATTCAAACTGACAAATTCATGTTTCTTTCGTGCGAAACGGCGATTTATGAGAAATGACGATAAAAATTCTGGTTTAAACTTGCAAAAACATAGAAAAAACGCTGTTTTGAACTATTGAAACTGACAAACTCATGTTTTTTTCGTGCGAAACGACGATTTATGAGAAATGACGATAAAATTGCTGTTTTAAACTTGCAAAAACATAGAAAAACGCTGTTTTGAACTATTCAAACTGACAAATTCATGTTTCTTTCATGTGAAACGGCGATTTATGAGAAATGACGATAAAATTGCTGTTTTAAACTTGCAAAAACATAGAAAAACGCTGTTTTGAACAATTCAAACTGACAAATTCATGTTTCTTTCGTGCGAAACGGCGATTTATGAGAAATGACGATAAAATTGCTGTTTTAAACTTGCAAAAACATAGAAAAACGCTGTTTTCAACTATTCAAACTGACAAATTCATGTTTATTTTGTGCGAAACGGCGATTTATGAGAAATGACGATAAAATTACTGTTTTAAACTTACAAAAACAAGAAAAACGCTGTTTTCAACTATTCAAACTGATAAATTCATGTTTCTTTAGTTCGAAACCGTGGATTTTTGTGAAATCACGATGAAACTGCTGTTTTAAACTAGCAAAACCAAGAAAACGCTGTTTTCAACAATCTAAACTGACGTATTTAAATGCTGTTTTAAACTTGCAAAAACATAGAAAACGCTGTTTTGAACTATCCTAACTGACAAATTCAGTTTTGTGGTTTGGGGTTCGAGGTTTGAGGTTTGGGGTTGAGGTTTGGGGTTTGAGGTTTAGGGTTTGAGGTTCGAGTTTTGGGGTTAGGGGTTGAGGTTTGGGGTTTGAGGTTTGGGGTTCGCGGTTTGAGGTTTCGGGTTGGGGTTCGGTGTTTGAGGTTTGGGGTTTGGGGTTCGAGGTTTGAGGTTTGGGGTTCGAGCTTTGAGGTTTGGGGTTGAGGTTTGAGGTTTGGGTTGGGGGTTCGAGTTTTTTGGTTTGAGGATGAGGTTTGGGGTTAAAGTTTGGGGTTGAGGTTTGAGGTTGAAGTTTGGGGTTGAGGTTTGGGGTTTGAGGTTAGGGATTTGGGGTTCGAAGTTTGAGGTTTGGGGTTCGAGGTTTGAGGTTTGGGGTTGAGGGTTGGGGTTTGAGTTTGGGGATTGGGGTTCGGGGTTTTAGGTTTGGTGTTTGTGGTGTTTGGATTGGGTGAAATGTTTCTTTCGTGCGAAACGGCGAATTATTAGATTCAAATTGCTGTTTTAAACTTGTAAAAACATAAAAAACGCTGTTTTCAACTAATCAAACCGATGAATTTCTTTTGTTGGAAACTGCGGATTTTTGTGAAATCACGATAAAACGCTGTTTTCAACTATTTAAACTGATAAATTCATGTTTCTTTGGTGCGAAACGGCGATTTATGAGAAATGACGATAAAATTGCTGTTTTAAACTTGCAAAAACATAGAAAAACGCTGTTTTTAACTATTCAAACTGATAAATTCAAGTTTCTTTCGTTCGAAACGGTGGATTTTTGTGAAATCACGATAAAACTGCTGTTTTAAACTTGCAAAAACATAGAGAAACGATGTTTTGAACTATTCAAACTGACAAATTCATGTTTCTTTCGTGCGAAACGGCGATTTATGAGAAATCACGATAAAACTGCTGCTTTAAACTTGCAAAAACATAGAAAAACGTTGTTTTGAACTATTCAAACTGACAAATTCATGTTTCTTTCGTGCGAAACGGCGATTTATGAGAAATGACGATAAAATTGCTGTTTTAAACTTGCAAAAACATAGAAAAACGCTGTTTTCAACTATTCAAACTGATAAATTCATGTTTCTTTCGTGCGAAACGGCGATTTATGAGAAATGACGAAAAAATTGCTGTTTTAAACTTGCAAAAACACAGAAAAACGCTGTTTTGAACTATTCAACCTGACAAATTCATGTTTCTTTCGTGCGAAACGGCGATTTATAAGAAATGACGATAAAATTGCTGTTTTAAACTTGCAAAAACATAGAAAAACGCTGTTTTCAACAATTTAAACTGATAAATTCATGTTTCTTTCGTGCGAAACGGCGATTTATGAGAAATGACGATAAAATTGCTGTTTTAAACTTGCAAAAACATAGAAAAACGCTGTTTTCAACTATTCAAACTGCTAAATTCAGGTTTCTTTCGTTCGAAACGGTGGATTTTTGAGAAATCACGATAAAACTGCTGTTTTAAACTTGCAAAAACATAGAAAAACGCTGTTTTGAACTATTCAAACTGACAAATTCATGTTTCTATCGTGCGAAACGGCGATTTATGAGAAATGACGATAAAATTGCTGTTTTAAACTTGCAAAAACATAGAAAAACGCTGTTTTGAACAATTCAAACTGACAAATTCATGTTTCGTGCGAAACGGCGATTTATGAGAAATGACGATAAAATTGCTGTTTTAATCTTGCAAAAACATAGAAAAACGCTGTTTTGAACTGTTTAAACTGATAAATTCATGTTTCTTTCGTGCGAAACGGCGATTTATGATAAATGACGATAAAATTGCTGTTTTAAACTTGCAGAAACATAGAAAAACGCTGTTTTCAACTATTCAAACTGATAAATTCATGTTTCTTTCGTGCGAAACGGCGATTTATGAGAAATGACGATAAAATTAGTGTTTTAAACTGGCAAAAACATAGAATAACGCTGTTTTCAACTATTCAAACTGATAAATTCATGTTTCTTTCGTGCGAAACGGCGATTTATGAGAAATGACGATAAAATTTCAGTTTTAAACTTGCAAAAACATAGAAAAACGCTGTTTTCAACTATTCAAACTGATAAATCATGTTTCTTTCGTGCGAACAGGCGATTTATGAGAAATGACGATAAAAATGCTGTTTTAAACTTGCAAAAACATAGAAAAACGCTGTTTTCAAATATTCAAACTGATAAATTCATGTTTCTTTCGTGCGAAACGGCGATGTATTAGAAATGACGATAAAATTGCTGTTTTAAACTTGCAAAAACATAGAAAAACGCTGTTTTCAACTATTCAAACTGATAAATTCATATTTCTTTCGTTCGAAACGGTGGATTTTTGTAAAATAACGATAAAACAGCTGTTTTAAACTTGCAAAAACATAAAAAAACGCTGTTTTGAACTATTCAAACTGACAAATTCATGTTTCTTTCGTGCAAAACGGCGATTTATGAGAAATGACGATAAAATTGCAGTTTTAAACTTGCAAAAACATAGAAAAACGCTGTTTTCAACTGTTCAAACTGATAAATTCATGTTTCTTTAGTCGAAACGGTGGATTTTTGTGAAATCACGATGAAACTGCTGTTTTAAACTAGCAAAACCAAGAAACAACAATCTAAACTGACGTATTTAAAATGCTGTTTTAAACTTGCAAAAACATAGAAAACGCTGTTTTGAACTATCCAAATTCAGTTTTGTGGTTTGGGGTTCGAGGTTTGAGGTTTGGGGTTGAGGTTTGGGGTTTGAGGTTTGGGGTTTGGGGTTCGAGTTTTGGGGTTTGGGGTAGAGGTTTGGGGTTTGAGGTTTGGGGTTCGCGGTTTGAGGTTTGGGGTTGGGGTTCGGTGTTTGAGGTTTGGGGTTTGGGGTTCAAGGTTTGAGGTTTGGGGTTCGAGGTTTGAGGTTTGGGGTTGAGGTTTGGGGTTTGAGGTTTGGGGTTGGGGGTTCGAGTTTTGGGGTTTGGGGTTGAGGTTTGGGGTAGAGGTTTGGGGTTGAGGTTTGGGGTTGAGGTTTGGGGTTGAGGTTTGGGGTTGAGGTTTGGGGTTGAGGTTTGGGGTTTGAGGTTATGGATTTGGGGTTCGAAGTTTGAGGTTTGGGTTCGAGGTTTGAGGTTTGGGGTTGAGGGTTGGGGTTTGAGTTTGGGGATTGGGGTTCGGGGTTTTAGGTTTGGTGTTTGTGGTGTTTGGATTGGGTGATATGTTTCTTTCGTGCGAAACGGCGAATTATGAGATTCAAATTGTTGTTTTAAACTTGTAAAAACATAAAAAACGCTGTTTTCAACTAATCAAACTGATGAATTTCTTTTGTTGGAAACTGCGGATTATTGTGAAATCACGATAAAACGCTGTTTTCAACTATTCAAAATGATAAATTCATGTTTCTTTCGTGAGAAATGACGATAAAATTGCTGTTTTAAACTTGCAAGAACATAGAAAAACGCTGTTTTCAACTATCCAAACAGATAAATTCATGTTTCTTTCCTTCGAAACGGTGGATTTTTGTGAAATCACGATAACACTGCTGTTTTAAACTAGCAAAATACGTCGTTTTCAACAATCTAAACTGACGTATTTAAAATGCTGTTTTAAACTTGCAAAAACATAGAAAAACGCTGTTTTCAACTATTCAAACTGATAAATTCATATTTCTTTCTTGCGAAACGGAGATTTATGAGAAATGACGATAAAATTGCTGTTTTAAACTTGCAAAAACATAGAAAAACGCTGTTTTCAACTGTTCAAACTGATAAATTCATGTTTCTTTCGTGCGAAACGGCGATTTATGAGAAATGACGATAAAATTGCTGTTTTAAACTTGCAAAAACATAGAAAAACGCTGTTTTCAACTATTCAAACTGATAAATTCATGTTTCTTTCGTGCGTAACGGCGAATTATGAGAAATGACGATAAAATTGCTGTTTTAAACTTGCAAAAACATAGAAATACGCTGTTTTGAACTATTTAAACTGACAAATACATGTTTCTTTCGTGCGAAACGGCGATTTATGAGAAATGACGGTAAAATTACTGTTTTAAACAGCAAAATACGCCGTTTTCAACAATCTAAACTGACGTATTTAAATGCTGTTTTAAACTTGCAAAAACATAGAAAAACGCTGTTTTCAACTATTCAAACTGATAAATTCATGTTTCTTTCGTTCGAAACTGTGGATTTTTGTAAAATAACGATAAAACTGCTGTTTTAAACTTGCAAAAACATAGAAAAACGCTGTTTTGAACTATTTAAACTGACAAATACATGTTTCTTTCGTGCTGTTTTGAACTATTTAAACTGACAAATACATGTTTCTTTCGTGCGAAACGGCGATTTATGAGAAATGATGGTAAAATTACTGTTTTAAACAGCAAAATACGCCGTTTTCAACAAACTAAACTGACGTATTTAAATGCTGTTTTAAACTTGCAAAAACATAGAAAAACGCTGTTTTCAACTATTCAAACTGACGAAATGACGATAAAATTGCTGTTTTAAACTTGCAAAAACATAGAAAAACGCAGTTTTCAACTATTCAAACTGATAAATTCATATTTCTTTCTTGCGAAACGGCGAGTTATGAGAAATGACGATAAAAATGCTGTTTTAACTTGCAAAAACATAGAAAAACGCTATTTTCAACTATTCAAACTGATAAATTCATGTTTCTTTCGTGCGAAACGGCGATTTATGAGAAATGACGATAAAATTGCAGTTTTAAACTTGCAAAAACATAGAAAAACGCTGTTTTCAACTATTCAAACTGATAAATCATGTTTCTTTCGAGCGAACAGGCGATTTATGAGAAATGACGATAAAATTGCTGTTTTAATTTTGCAAAAACATAGAAAAACGCAGTTTTCAACTATTCAAACTGATAAATTCATGTTTCTTTCGTGCGAAACGGCGATTTATTAAAAATGACGATAAAATTCCTGTTTTAAACTTGCAAAGACATAGAATAACACTGTTTTTAACTATTCAAACTGATAAATTCATGTTTCTTTCGTGCGAAACGGCGATTTATGAGAAATGACGATAAAATTGCAGTTTTAAACTTGCAAAAACATAGAAAAACGCTGTTTTCAACGATTCAAACTGATAAATCATGTTTCTTTCGTGCGAACAGGCGATTTATGAGAAATGACGATAAAATTGCTGTTTTAAACTTGCAAAAACATAGAAAAACGCTGTTTTCAACTATTCAAACTGATAAATTCATGTTTCTTTCGTGCGAAACGGCGATGTATGAGAAATGACGATAAAATTGCTGTTTTAAACTTGCAAAAACATAGAAAAACGCTGTTTTCAACTATTCAAACTGATAAATTCATGTTTCTTTCGTTCGAAACGGTGGATTTTTGTAAAATAACGATAAAACTGCTGTTTTAAACTTGCAAAAACATAGAAAAAACGCTGTTTTGAACTATTTAAACTGACAAATACATGTTTCTTTCGTGCGAAACGGCGATTTATGAGAAATGACGGTAAAATTACTGTTTTAAACTTGCAAAAACATAGAAAAACGCTGTTTTCAACTATTCAAACTGATAAATTCATGTTTCTTTCTTGCGAAACGGCGATTTATGAGAAATGACGATAAAATTGCTGTTTTAAACTTGCAAAAACATAAAAAAACGCTGTTTTTAACTATTCAAACTAATATATTCATGTTTCTTTCGTGCGAAACGGCGATTTATGAGAAATGACGATAAAATTGCTGTTTTAAACTTGCAAAAACATAGAAAAACGCTGTTTTGAACTATTCAAACTGACAAATTCATGTTTCTTTCGTGCGAAACGGCGATTTATGAGAAATGACGATGATATTGCTGTTTTAAACTTGCAAAAACATAGAAAAACGCTGTTTTCAACTATTCAGACTGATAAATTCATGTTTCTTTCCCGCGAAATGGCGATTTATGAGAAATGTCGATAAAATTGCTGTTTTAAACTTGCAAAAACATAGAAAAACGCTGTTTTCAACTATTCAAACTGATAAATTCATATTTCTTTCTTGCGAAACGCCGATTTATGAGAAATGGCGATAAAATTGCTGTTTTAAACTTGCAAAAACATGGAAAAACGCTGTTTTCAACTGTTCAAACTGATAAATTCATGTTTCTTTAGTTCGAAACGGTGGATTTTTGTGAAATCACGATGAAACTGCTGTTTTAAACTAGCAAAACCTAGAAAACGCTGTTTTCAACAATCTAAACTGACGTATTTAAAATGCTGTTTTAAACTTGCAAAAACATAGAAAACACTGTTTTGAACTATCCAAATTCAGTTTTGTGGTTTGGGGTTCGAGGTTTGAGGTTTGGGGTTGAGGTTTGGGGTTTGAAGTTTGGGGTTCGCGGTTTGAGGTTTGGGGTTGGGGTTCGGTGTTTGAGGTTTTGGGTTTGGGATTCGAGGTTTGAGGTTTGGGGTTGAGGGATGGGGTTTGAGTTTGAGGCGGGTTTTAGGTTTGGTGTTTGTGGTGTTTGGATTGGGTGAAATGTTTCTTTCGTGCGAAACGGCGAATTATGAGATTCAAATTGTTGTTTTAAACTTGTAAAAACATAAAAAACGCTGTTTTCAACTAATCAAACTAATGAATTTCTTTTGTTGGAAACTGCGGATTATTGTGAAATCACGATAAAACGCTGTTTTCAACTATTCAAACAGATAAATTCATGTTTCTTTCCTTCGAAACGGTGGATTTTTGTGAAATCACGATAAAACTGCTGTTTTAAACTTGCAAAAACATAGAAAAACGCTGTTTTCAACTATTCAAACTGATAAATTCATATTTCTTTCTTGCTAAACGGCGATTTATAAGAAATGACGATAAAATTGCTGTTTTAATCTTGCAAGAACATAGAAAAACGCTGTTTTCAACTGTTCAAACTGATAAATTCATGTTTCTTTCGTGCGAAACGGCGATTTATGAGAAATGACGATAAAATTGCTGTTTTTAACTTGCAAAAACATAGAAAAACGCTGTTTTTAACTATTCAAACTGATAAATTCATGTTTCTTTCGTGCGTAACGGCGATTTATGAGAAATGACGATAAAATTGCTGTTTTAAACATGCAAAAACATAGAAAAACGCTGTTTTCAACTATTAAAACTGACAAATTCATGTTTCTTCCGTGCGAAACGGCGATTTATGAGAAATGACGATAAAATTGCTGTTTAAAACTTGCAAAAACATAGAAAAACGCTGTTTTCAACTATTCAGACTGATAAATTTATGTTTCTTTCCTGCGAAACGGCGATTTATGAGAAATGACGATAAAATTGCTGTTTTAAACTTGCAAAAACATAGAAAAACGCTGTTTTCAACTATTCAGACTGATAAATTCATGTTTCTTACGTGCGAAACGGCGATTTATGAGAAATGACGATAAAATTGCTGTTTTAAACTTGCAAAAACATAGAAAAACGCTGTTTTGAACTATTCAAACGGACAAATTCATGTTTCTTTCGTGCGAAACGGCGATTTATGAGAAATGACGATAAAATTGCTTATTTAAACTTGCAAAAACATAGAAAAACGCTGTTTTGAACTATTCAAATTGACAAACTAATGTTTCTTTCGTGCGAAACGGCGATTTATGAGAAATAACGATAAAATTGCTGTTTTAAACTTGCAAAAACATAGAAAAACGCTATTTTGAACTATTCGAACTGACAAATTCATGTTTCTTTCGTGCGAAACGGTGATTTTTGAGAAATGACGATAAAATTGCTGTTTTAAACTTGCAAAAACATAGAAAAACGCTGTTTTCAACTATTCAAACTGATAAATTCATGTTTCTTTCGTGCGAAACGGCGATTTATGAGAAATGACGATAAAATTGCTGTTTTAAACTTGCAAAAACATAGAAAAACGCTGTTTTCAACTATTAAAACTGACAAATTCATGTTTCTGCCGTGCGAAACGGCGATTTATGAGAAATGACGATAAAATTGCTGTTTAAAACTTGCAAAAACATAGAAAAACGCTGTTTTCAATTATTCAGACTGATAAATTCATGTTTCTTTCCTACGAAACGGCGATTTATGAGAAATGTCGATAAAATTGTTGTTTTAAACATGCAAAAACATAGAAAAACGCTGTTTTCAACTATTCAAACTGATAAATTCATATTTCTTTCTTGCGAAATGGCGATTTATGAGAAATGACGATAAAATTGCTGTTTTAAACTTGCAAAAACATAGAAAAACGCTGTTTTCAACTATTCAAACTGATAAATTCATATTTCTTTCTTGCGAAACGGCGATTTATGAGAAATGACGATAAAATTGCTGTTTTAAACTTGCAAAAACATAGAAAAACGCTGTTTTCAACTGTTCAAACTGATAAATTCATGTTTCTTTCGTGCGAAACGGCGATTTATGAGAAATGACGATAAAATTGCTGTTTTTAACTTGCAAAAACATAGAAAAACGCTGTTTTTAACTATTCAAACTGATAAATTCATGTTTCTTTCGTGCGTAACGGCGATTTATGAGAAATGACGATAAAATTGCTGTTTTAAACATGCAAAAACATAGAAAAACGCTGTTTTCAACTATTAAAACTGACAAATTCATGTTTCTTCCGTGCGAAACGGCGATTTATGAGAAATGACGGTAAAATTGCTGTTTAAAACTTGCAAAACATAGAAAAACGCTGTTTTCAACTATTCAGACTGATAAATTCATGTTTCTTTCGTGCGCAACGGCGATTTATGAGAAATGACGATAAAATTGCTGTTTTAAACTTGCAAAAACATAGAAAAACGCTGTTTTGAACTATTCAAACGGACAAATTCATGTTTCTTTCGTGTGAAACGGCGAATTATGAGAAATGACGATAAAATTGCTGTTTTAAACTTGCAAAAACATAGAAAAACGCTGTTTTGAACTATTCAAATTGACAAACTAATGTTTCTTTCGTGCGAAACGGCGATTTATGAGAAATAACGATAAAATTGCTGTTTTAAACTTGCAAAAACATAGAAAAACGCTATTTTGAACTATTCAAACTGACAAATTCATGTTTCTTTCGTGCGAAACGGTGATTTTTGAGAAATGACGATAAAATTGCTGTTTTAAACTTGCAAAAACATAGAAAAACGCTGTTTTTTTTGAGAAATGACGATAAAATTACTGTTTTAAACTTGCAAAAACAAGAAAAACGCTGTTTTCAACTATTCAAACTGATAAATTCATGTTTCTTTAGTTCGAAACGGTGGATTTTTGTGAAATCACGATGAAACTGCTGTTTTAAACTAGAAAAACCAAGAAAACGCTGTTTTCAACAATCTAAACTGACGTATTTAAAATGCTTTTTTAAACTTGCAAAAACATAGAAAACGCTGTTTTGAACTATCCAAATTCAGTTTTGTGGTTTGGGGTTCGAGGTTTGAGGTTTGAGGTTGAGGTTTGGAGTTTGAGGTTTGGGGTTTAGGGTTCAAGTTTTGGGGTTTGGGGTTGAGGTTTGGGGTTTGAGGTTTGGGGTTCGCGGTTTGAAGTTTGGGGTTGGGGTTCGGTGTTTGAGGTTTGGGGTTTGGGGTTCGAGGTTTGAGGTTTGGGGTTCGAGGTTTGAGGTTTGGGGTTGAGGTTTGGGGTTTGAGGTTTGGGGTTGAGGTTTGGGGTTAAGGTTTGGGGTTGAGGTTTGGGGTAGAGGTTTGGGGTTGAAGTTTGGGGTTTAAGTTTGGGGTTGAGGTTTGGGGTTGAGGTTTCGGGTTGAGGTTTGGGGTTTGAGGTTAAGGATTTGGGGTTCGAAGTATGAGGTTTGGGGTTCGAGGTTTGAGGTTTGGGGTTGAGAGTTGGGGTTTGAGTTTGGGGATTGAGGTTCGGGGTTTTAGGTTTGGTGTTTGTGGTGTTTGGATTGGGTGAAATATTTCTTTCGTGCGAAACGGCGAATTATGAGATTCAAATTGTTGTTTTAAACTTGTAAAAACATAAAAAACGCTGTTTTCAACTAATCAAACTGATGAATTTCTTTTGTTGGAAACTGCAAATTATTGTGAAATCACGATAAAACGCTGTTTTCAACTATTCAAACTGATAAATTCATGTATCTTTCGTGAGAAACGGCGATTTAAGAGAAATGACGATAAAATTGCTGTTTTAAACTTGCAAGAACATAGAAAAACGCTGTTTTCAACAATTCAAACAGATAAATTCATGTTTCTTTCGTGCGAAACAGCGATTTATGAGAAATGACGATAAAATTGCTGTTTTAAACTTGAAAAAACATAGAAAAACGCTGTTTTCAACTATTTAACTGATAAATTCATGTCTCTTTCGTGCGAAACGGCGATTTATGAGAAATGACGATAAAATTGCTGTTTTAAACTTGAAAAAACACAGAAAAACGCTGTTTTCAACTATTCAAACTGATAAATTCATGTTTCTTTCGTGCGTAACGGCGATTTATGAGAAATGACGATAAAATTGCTGTTTTAAACTTGCAAAAATATAGAACACGCTGTTTTCAACTATTCAAACTTATAAATTCATGTTTCTTTCGTGCGAAACGGCGATTTATGAGAAATGACGATAAAATTGCTGTTTTAAACTTGCAAAAACATAGAAAAACGCTGTTTTGAACTATTTATTTTGACAAACTCATGTTTCTTTCGTGCGAAACGGCGATTTATGAGAAATGACGATAAAATTGCTGTTTTAAACTTGCAAAAACATAGAAAAACACTATTTTGAACTATTCAAACTGACAAATTCATGTTTCTTTCGTACGAAACGGCGATTTATAAGAAATGACGATAAAATTGCTGTTTTTAAACTTGCAAAAACATAGAAAAACGCTGTTTTCAACTATTCAAACTGACAAATTCATGTTTCTTCCGTGCGAAACGGCGATTTATGAGAAATGACGATAAAATTACTGTTTTAAACTTGCAAAAACATAGAAAAACGCTGTTTTCAACTATTCAGACTGATAAATTTATGTTTCTTTCCTGCGAAACGGCGATTTATGAGAAATGTCGATGAAATTGCTGTTTTAAACTTGCAATAACATAGAAAAACGCTGTTTTCAACTATTCAAACTGATAAATTCATGTTTCTTTCGTGCGAAACGGCGATGTATGAGAAATGACGATAAAATTGCTGTTTTAAACTTGCAAAAACATAGAAAAACGCTGTTTTCAACTATTCAAACTGATAAATTCATGTTTCTTTCGTTCGAAACGGTATATTTTTGTGAAATAACGATAAAACTGCTTTTTAAACTTGCAAAAACATAGAAAAACGCTGTTTTGAACTATTCAAACTGACAAATACATGTTTCTTTCGTGCGAAACGGCGATTTATGAGAAATGACGGTAAAATTGCTGTTTTAAACTTGCAAAAACATAGAAAAACGCTGTTTTTTATGAGAAATGACGATAAAATTACTGTTTTAAACTTGCAAAAACAATAAAAACGCTGTTTTCAACTGTTCAAACTGATAAATTCATGTTTCTTTAGTTCGAAACGGTGGATTTTTGTGAAATCACGATGAAACTGCTGTTTTAAACTAGCAAAACCAAGAAAACGCTGTTTTCAACAATCTAAACTGACGTATTTAAAATGCTGTTTTAAACTTGCAAAAACATAGAAAACGCTGTTTTGAACTATCCAAATTCAGTTTTGTGGTTTGGGGTTCGAGGTTTGAGGTTTGGGGTCGAGGTTTGGGGTTTGAAGTTTGGGGTTTGGGGTTCGAGTTTTGGGGTTTGGGGTTGAGGTTTGGGGTAGAGGTTTGGGGTTGAAGTTTGGGGTTGAGGTTTGGGTTGACGTTTGGGGTTGAGGTTTGAGGTTTAGGTTTGGGTTTGAGGTTTGGGGTTTGAGGTTAGGGATTTGGGGTTCGAAGTTTGAGGTTTGGGGTTCGAGGTTTGAGGTTTGGGGTTGATGGTTGGGGTTTGAGTTTGAGGGGGGGTTTTAGGTTTGGTATTTGTGGTGTTTGGATTGGGTGAAATGTTTCTTTCGTGCGAAACGGCGAATTATGAGATTCAAATTGTTGTTTTAAACTTGTAAAAACATAAAAAACGCTGTTTTCAACTAATCAAACTGATGAATTTCTTTTGTTGGAAACTGCGGATTATTGTGAAATAACGATAAAACGCTGTTTTCAACTATTCAAACTGATAAATTCATGTTTCTTTCGTGAGAAACGGCGATTTAAGGGAAATGACGATAAAATTGCTGTTTTAAACTTGCAAGAACATAGAAAAACGCTGTTTTCAACTATTCAAACAGATAAATTCATGTTTCTTTCCTTCGAAACGGTGGATTTTTGTGAAATCACGATAAAACTGCTGTTTTAAACTAGCAAAATACGCCGTTTTCAACAATCTAAACTGACGTATTTAAAATGCTGTTTTAAACTTGCAAAAACATAGAAAAACGCTGTTTTCAACTATTCAAACTGATAAATTCATATTTCTTTCGTGCGTAACGGCGATTTATGAGAAATGACGATAAAATTGATGTTTTAAACTTGCAAAAACATAGAAAAACGCTGTTTTCAACTGTTCAAACTGATAAATTCATGTTTCTTTCGTGCGATACGACGATTTATGAGAAATGACGATAAAATTGCTGTTTTTAACGTGCAAAAACATAGAAAAACGCTGTTTTCAACTATTCAAACTGATAAATTCATGTTTCTTTCGTGCGTAACGGCGATTTATGAGAAATGACGATAAAATTGCTGTTTTAAACATGCAAAAACATAGAAAAACGCTGTTTTCAACTATTAAAACTGACAAATTCATGTTTCTTCCGTGCGAAACGGCGATTTATGAGAAATGACGATAAAATTGCTGTTTAAAACTTGCAAAAACATAGAAAAACGCTGTTTTCAACTATTCAGACTGATAAATTCATGTTTCTTTCGTGCGAAACGGCGATTTATGAGAAATGACAATAAAAATTGCTGTTTTAAACTTGCAAAAACATAGAAAAACGCTGTTTTGAACTATTCAAATTGACAAACTAATGTTTCTTTCGTGCGAAACGGCGATTTATGAAAAATAACGATAAAATTGCTGTTTTAAACTTGCAAAAACATAGAAAAACGCTATTTTGAACTATTCAAACTGACAAATTCATGTTTCTTTCGTGCGAAACGGCGATTTTTGAGAAATGACTATAAAATTGCTGTTTTAAACTTGCAAAAACATAGAAAAACGCTGTTTTCAACTATTCAAACTGATAAATTCAGGTTTCTTACGTGCGAAACGGCGATTTATGAGAAATGACGATAAAATTGCTGTTTTTAACGTGCAAAAACATAGAAAAACGCTGTTTTCAACTATTCAAACTGATAAATTCATGTTTCGTTCGTGCGAAACGGCGATTTATGAGAAATGACGATAAAATTGCTGTTTTAAACTTGCAAAAACATAGAAAAACGCTGTTTTCAACTATTAAAACTGACAAATTCATGTTTCTTCCGTGCGAAACGGCGATTTATGAGAAATGACGATAAAATTGCTGTTTAAAACTTGCAAAAACATAGAAAAACGGTGTTTTCAACTATTCAGACTGATAAATTCATGTTTTTTTCGTGCGAAACGGCGATTTATGAGAAATGACGATAAAAATTTCTGTTTTAAACTTGCAAAAAACATAGAAAAACGCTGTTTTGAACTATTCAAACTGACAAATTCATGTTTCTTTCGTGCGAAACGGCGATTTATGAGAAATGACGATAAAATTGCTGTTTTAAACTTGCAAAAACATAGAAAAACGCTGTTTTCAACTATTCAAACTGACAAATTCATGTTTCTTCCGTGCGAAACGGCGATTTATGAGAAATGACGATAAAATTACTGTTTTAAACTTGCAAAAACATAGAAAAACGCTGTTTTCAACTATTCAGACTGATAAATTCATGTTTCTTTCCTGCGAAACGGCGATTTATGAGAAATGTCGATGAAATTGCTGTTTTAAACTTGCAATAACATAGAAAAACGCTGTTTTCAACTATTCAAACTGATAAATTCATGTTTCTTTCGTGCGAAACGGCGATGTATGGGAAATGACGATAAAATTGCTGTTTTAAACTTGCAAAAACATAGAAAAACGCTGTTTTCAACTATTCAAACTGATAAATTCATGTTTCTTTCGTTCGAAACGGTGGATTTTTGTGAAATAACGATAAAACTGCTTTTTAAACTTGCAAAAACATAGAAAAACGCTGTTTTTATGAGAAATGACGATAAAATTACTGTTTTAAACTTGCAAAAACAAGAAAAACGCTGTTTTCAACTGTTCAAACTGATAAATTCATGTTTCTTTAGTTCGAAACGGTGGATTTTTGTGAAATCACGATGAAACTACTGTTTTAAACTAGCAAAACCAAGAAAACGCTGTTTTCAACAATCTAAACTGACGTATTTAAAATGCTGTTTTAAACTTGCAAAAACATAGAAAACGCTGTTTTGAACTATCCAAATTCAGTTTTGTGGTTTGGGGTTCGAGGTTTGAGGTTTGGGGTTGAGGTTTGGGGTTTGAGGTTTGGGGTTTGGGGTTCGAGTTTTGGGGTTTGGGGTTGAAGTTTGGGGTTTAAGGTTTGGGGTTCGCGGTTTGAGGATTGGGGTTGGGGTTCGGTGTTTGAGGTTTGGGGTTTGGGATTCGAGGTTTGAGGTTTGGGGTTCGAGGTTTGAGGTTTGGGGTTGAGGTTTGGGGTTTGAGGTTTGGGGTTGGGGGTTCGAGTTTTGGGGTTTGGGGTTGAGGTTTGGGGTAGAGGTTTGGGGTTAAGGTTTGGGGTTGAGGTTTGGGGTTGAGGTTTGGGGTTGAGGTTTGGGGTTGAGGTTTGGGTTTGAGGTTTGGGGTTTGAGGTTAGGGATTTGGGGTTCGAAGTTTGAGGTTTGGGGTTCGAGGTTTGAGGTTTGGGGTTGAGGGTTGGGGTTTGAGTTTGAGGGGGGGGGTTTAGGTTTGGTGTTTGTGGTGTTTGGATTGGGTGAAATGTTTCTTTCGTGCGAAACGGCGAATTATGAGATTCAAATTGTTGTTTTAAACTTGTAAAAACTTAAAAAACGCTGTTTTCAACTAATCAAACTGATGAATTTCTTTTGTTGGAAACTGTGGATTATTGTGAAATCACGATAAAACGCTGTTTTCAACTATTCAAACTGATAAATTCATGTTTCTTTCGTGAGAAACGGCGAATTAAGAGAAATGACGATAAAATTGCTGTTTTAAACTTGCAAGAACATAGAAAAACGCTGTTTTCAACTATTCAAACAGATAAATTCATGTTTCTTTCCTTCGAAACGGTGGATTTTTGTAAAATCACGATAAAACTGCTGTTTTAAACTAGCAAAATACGCCGTTTTCAACAATCTAAACTGACGTATTTAAAATGCTGTTTTAAACTTGCAAAAACATAGAAAAACGCTGTTTTCAACTATTCAAACTGATAAATTCATGTTTCTTTCGTGCGTAACGGCGATTTATGAGAAATGACGATAAAATTGCTGTTTTAAACTTGCAAAAACATAGAAAAACGTTGTTTTCAACTGTTCAAACTGATAAATTCATGTTTCTTTCGTGCGTAACGGCGATTTATGAGAAATGACGATAAAATTGCTGTTTTTAACGTGCAAAAACATAGAAAAACGCTGTTTTCAACTATTCAAACTGATAAATTCATGTTTCTTTCGTGCGTAACGGCGATTTATGAGAAATGACGATAACATTGCTGTTTTAAACATGCAAAAACATAGAAAAACGCTGTTTTCAACTATTAAAACTGACAAATTCATGTTTCTTCCGTGCGAAACGGCGAATTATGAGAAATGACGATAAAATTGCTGTTTAAAACTTGCAAAAACATAGAAAAACCCTGTTTTCAACTATTCAGACTGATAAATTCATGTTTCCTTC
The DNA here is from genome assembly GCA_963942605.1 of Poecilus cupreus. NCBI lineage: Eukaryota > Metazoa > Arthropoda > Insecta > Coleoptera > Carabidae > Poecilus > Poecilus cupreus. The sequence continues at coordinate 77,986 of CAWWDY010000626.1, read as the reverse complement.
GTGCGAAACGGCGATTTATGAGAAATGACGATAAAAATTGCTGTTTTAAACTTGCAAAAATATAGAAAAACGCTGTTTTCAACTATTCAGACTGATAAATTCATGTTTCCTTCGTGCGAAACGGCGATTTATGAGAAATGACGATAAAAATTGCTGTTTTAAACTTGCAAAAACACAGAAAAACGCTGTTTTGAACTATTCAAACTGACAAATTCATGTTTCTTTCGTGCGAAACGGCGATTTATGAGAAATGACGATAAAATTGCTGTTTTAAACTTGCAAAAACATAGAAAAACGCTGTTTTGAACTATTCAAATTGACAAACTAATGTTTCTTTCGTGCGAAACGGCGATTTATGAGAAATGACGATAAAATTGCTGTTTTAAACTTGCAAAAACATAGAAAAACGCTGTTTTCAACTATTCAAACTGATAAATTCATGTTTCTTTCGTGCGAAACGGCGATTTATGAGAAATGACGATAAAATTGCTGTTTTAAACTTGCAAAAACATAGAAAAACGCTGTTTTCAACTATTAAAACTGACAAATTCATGTTTCTTCCGTGCGAAACGGCGATTTATGAGAAATGACGATAAAATTGCTGTTTAAAACTTGCAAAAACATAGAAAAACGCTGTTTTCAACTATTCAGACTGATAAATTCATGTTTCTTTCCTGCGAAACGGCGATTTATGAGAAATGTCGATAAAATTGCTGTTTTAAACATGCAAAAACATAGAAAAACGCTGTTTTCAACTATTCAAACTGATAAATTCATATTTCTTTCTTGCGAAACGGCGATTTATGAGAAATGACGATAAAATTGCTGTTTTAAACTTGCAAAAACATAGAAAAACGCTGTTTTCAACTGTTCAAACTGATAAATTCATGTTTCTTTCGCGCAAAACGGCGATTTATGAGAAATGACGATAAAATTGCTGTTTTAAACTTGCAAAAACATAGAAAAACGCTGTTTTTTATGAGAAATGACGATAAAATTACTGTTTTAAACTTGCAAAAACAAGAAAAACGCTGTTTTCAACTATTCAAACTGATAAATTCAAGTTTCTTTAGTTCGAAACGGTGGATTTTTGTGAAATCACGATGAAACTGCTGTTTTAAACTAGCAAAACCAAGAAAACGCTGTTTTCAACAATCTAAACTGACGTATTTAAAATGCTTTTTTAAACTTGCAAAAACATAGAAAACGCTGTTTTGAACTATCCAAATTCAGTTTTGTGGTTTGGGGTTCGAGGTTTGAGGTTTGAGGTTGAGGTTTGGAGTTTGAGGTTTGGGGTTTAGGGTTCGAGTTTTGGGGTTTGGGGTTGAGGTTTGGGGTTTGAGGTTTGGGGTTCGCGGTTTGAGGTTTGGGGTTGGGGTTCGGTGTTTGAGGTTTGGGGTTTGGGGTTCGAGGTTTGAGGTTTGGGGTCGTGGTTTGAGGATTGGGGTTGAGGTTTGGGGTTTGAGGTTTGGGGTTTGAGGTTAGGGATTTGGGGTTCGAAGTTTGAGGTTTGGGGTTCGAGGTTTGAGGTTTGGGGTTGAGGGTTGGGGTTTGAGTTTGGGAATTGGGGTTCAAGGTTTTAGGTTTGGTGTTTGTGGTGTTTTGATTGGGTGAAATATTTCTTTCGTGCGAAACGGCGAATTATGAGATTCAAATTGCTGTTTTAAACTTGTAAAAACATAAAAAACGCTGTTTTCAACTAATCAAACTGATGAATTTCTTTTGTTGGAAACTGCGGATTATTGTGAAATCACGATAAAACGCTGTTTTCAACTATTCAAACTGATAAATTCATGTATCTTTCGTGAGAAACGGCGATTTAAGAGAAATGACGATAAAATTGCTGTTTTAAACTTGCAAGAACATAGAAAAACGCTGTTTTCAACTATTCAAACAGATAAATTCATGTTTCTTTCGTGCGAAACAGAGATTTATGAGAAATGACGATAAAATTGCTGTTTTAAACTTGCAAAAACATAGAAAAACGCTGTTTTCAACTATTCAAACTGATAAATTCATGTTTCTTTCGTGCGAAACGGCGATTTATGAGAAATGACGATAAAATTGCTGTTTTAAACTTGAAAAAACACAGAAAAACGCTGTTTTCAACTATTCAAACTGATAAATTCATGTTTCTTTCGTGCGTAACGGCGATTTATGAGAAATGACGATAAAATTGCTGTTTTAAACTTGCAAAAATATAGAACACGCTGTTTTCAACTATTCAAACTTATAAATTCATGTTTCTTTCGTGCGAAACGGCAATTTATGAGAAATGACGATAAAATTGCTGTTTTAAACTTGCAAAAACATAGAAAAACGCTGTTTTGAACTATTTAAATTAACAAACTCATGTTTCTTTCGTGCGAAACGGCGATTTATGAGAAATGACGATAAAATTGCTGTTTTAAACTTGCAAAAACATAGAAAAACGCTATTTTGAACTATTCAAACTGACAAATTCATGTTTCTTTCGTGCGAAACGGCGATTTATAAGAAATGACGATAAAATTACTATTTTAAACTTGCAAAAACATAGAAAAACGCTGTTTACAACTATTCAAACTGATAAATTCAGGTTTCTTTCGCGCGAAACGGCGATTTATGAGAAATGACGATAAAATTGCTGTTTTAAACATGCAAAAACATAGAAAAACGCTGTTTTCAACTATTCAAACTGATAAATTCATGTTTCTTTCGTGCGAAACGGCGATTTATGAGAAATGACGATAAAATTGCTGTTTTAAACTTGCAAAAACATAGAAAAACGCTGTTTTCAGCTATTCAAACTGACAAATTCATGTTTCTTCCGTGCGAAACGGCGATTTATGAGAAATGACGATAAAATGACTGTTTTAAACTTGCAAAAACATAGAAAAACGCTGTTTTCAACTATTCAGACTGATAAATTCATGTTTCTTTCCTGCGAAACGGCGATTTATGAGAAATGTCGATGAAATTGCTGTTTTAAACTTGCAATAACATAGAAAAACGCTGTTTTCAACTATTCAAACTGATAAATTCATATTTCTTTCTTGCGAAACGGCGATTTATGAGAAATGACGATAAAATTGCTGTTTTAAACTTGCAAAAACATAGAAAAACGCTGTTTTTAACTGTTCAAACTGATAAATTCATGTTTCTTTAGTTCGAAACGGTTGATTTTTGTGAAATCACGATGAAACTGCTGTTTTAAACTAGCAAAACCAAGAAAACGCTGTTTTCAACAATCTAAACTGACGTATTTAAAATGCTGTTTTAAACTTGCAAAAACATAGAAAACGCTGTTTTGAACTATCCAAATTCAGTTTTGTGGTTTGGGGTTCGAGTTTTGGGGTTTGGGGTTGAGGTTTGGGGTTTGAGGTTTGGGGTTTGAGGTTAGGGATTTGGGGTTCGAAGTTTGAGGTTTGGGGTTCGAGGTTTGAGGTTTGGGGTTGAGGGTTGGGGTTTGAGTTTGGGGATTGGGGTTCGGGGTTTTAGGTTTGGTGTTTGTGGTGTTTGGATTGGGTGAAATGTTTCTTTCGTGCGAAACGGCGAATTATGAGATTCAAATTGTTGTTTTAAACTTGTAAAAACATAAAAAACGCTGTTTTCAACTAATCAAACTGATAAATTCATTTTTCTTTCGTGAGAAACAGCGATTTAAGAGAAATGACGATAAAATTGCTGTTTTAAACTTGCAAGAACTTAGAAAAACGCTGTTTTCAACTATTCAAACAGATAAATTCATGTTTCTTTCCTTCTAAACGGTGGATTTTTGTGAAATCACGATAAAACTGCTGTTTTAAACTAGCAAAATACGCCGTTTTCAACAATCTAAACTGACGTATTTAAAATGCTGTTTTAAACTTGCAAAAACATAGAAAAACGCTATTTTCAACTATTCAAACTGATAAATCATGTTTTTTTCGTGCGAACAGGCGATTTATGAGAAATGACGATAAAATTGCTGTTTTAAACTTGCAAAAACATAGAAAAACGCTGTTTTCAACTATTCAAACTGATAAATTCATGTTTCTTTCGTGCGAAACGGCGATGTATGAGAAATGACGATAAAATTGCTGTTTTAAACTTGCAAAAACATAGAAAAACGCTGTTTTCAATTATTCAAACTGATAAATTCATGTTTCTTTCGTTCGAAACGGTGGATTTTTGTGAAATAACGATAAAACTGCTTTTTTAACTTGCAAAAACATAGAAATACGCTGTTTTGAACTATTCAAACTGACAAATACATGTTTCTTTCGTGCGAAACGGCGATTTATGAGAAATGACGGTAAAATTACTGTTTTAAACTTGCAAAAACATAGAAAAACGCTGTTTTCAACTATTCAAACTGATAAATTCATGTTTCTTTTGTACGAAACGGCGTTTTATGAGAAATGACGATAAAATTGCTGTTTTAAACTTGCAAAAACATAGAAAAACGCTGTTTCAACTATTCAAACTGATAAATTCATGTTTCTTTCGTTCGAAACGGTGGATTTTTGTGAAATAACGATAAAACTGCTGTTTTAAACTTGCAAAAACATAGAAAAATGCTGTTTTGAACTATTCAAACTGACAAATACATGTTTCTTTCGTGCGAAACGGCGATTTATGAGAAATGACGGTAAAATTACTGTTTTAAACTTGCAAAAACATAGAAAAACGCTGTTTTCAACTATTCAAACTGATAAATTCATGTTTCTTTCGTGCGAAACGGCGATTTATGAGAAATGGCGATAAAATTGCTGTTTTAAACTTGCAAAAACATAGAAAAACGCTGTTTTCAACTATTCAAACTGATAAATTCATGTTTCTTTCGTGCGAAACGGCGATTTATGAGAAATGACGATAAAATTGCTGTTTTAAACTTGCAAAAACATAGAAAAACGCTGTTTTGAACTATTCAAACTGCCAAATTCATGTTTCTTTCGTGCGAAACGGCGATTTATGAGAAATGACGATAAAATTGCTGTTTTAAACTTGCAAAAACATAGAAAAACGCTGTTTTCAACTATTTAAACTGATAAATTAATGTTTCTTTCGTGCGAAACGGCGATTTATGAGAAATGACGATAAAATTGCCGTTTTAAACTTGCAAAAACATAGAAAAACGCTGTTTTCAACTATTCAAACTGACAAATTCATGTTTCTTCCGTGCGAAACGGCGATTTATGAGAAATGACGATAAAATTGCTGTTTAAAACTTGCAAAAACATAGAAAAACGCTTTTTTCAACTTTTCAGACTGATAAATTCATTTTTCTTTCCTGCGAAACGGCGATTTATGAGAAATGTCGATAAAATTGCTGTTTTAAACTTGCAAAAACATAGAAAAACGCTGTTTTCAACTATTCAAACTGATAAATTCATGTTTCTTTCGTGCGAAACGGCGATTTATGAGAAATGACGATAAAATTGCTGTTTTTAACTTGCAAAAACATAGAAAAACGCTGTTTTCAACTATTCAAACTGATAAATTCATGTTTCTTTCGTGCGAAACGGCGATTTATGAGAAATGACGATAAATTGCTGTTTTAAACTTGCAAAAACATAGAAAAACGCTGTTTTTTATGAGAAATGACGATAAAATTACTGTTTTAAACTTGCAAAAACAAGAAAAACGCTGTTTTCAACTATTCAAACTGATAAATTCATGTTTCTTTAGTTCGAAACGGTGGACTTTTGTGAAATCACGATGAAACTGCTCTTTTAAACTAGCAAAACCAAGAAAACGCTGTTTTCAACAATCTAAACTGACGTATTTAAAATGCTTTTTTAAACTTGCAAAAACATAGAAAACGCTGTTTTGAACTATCCAAATTCAGTTTTGTGGTTTGGGGTTCGAGGTTTGAGGTTTGGGGTTGAGGTTTGGGGTTTGAGGTTTGGGGTTTAGGGTTCGAGTTTTTGGGTTTGGGGTTGAGGTTTGGGGTTCGCGGTTTGAGGTTTGGGGTTGGGGTTCGGTGTTTGAGGTTTGGGGTTTGGGGTTCGAGGTTTGAGGTTTGGGGTTCGAGGTTTGAGGTTTGGGGTTAAGGTTTGGGGTTTGAGGTTTGGGGTTGGGGGTTCGAGTTTTGGGGTTTGGGGTTGAGGTTTGGGGTAGAGGTTTGGGGTTGAGGTTTGGGGTTGAGGTTTGGGGTTGAGGTTTGGGGTTGAGGTTTGGGGTTGAGGTTTGGGGTTGAGGTTTGGGGTTGAGGTTTGGGGTTGAGGTTTGGGGTTAAGGTTTGGGGTTGAGGTTTGGGGTTTGAGGTTAGGGATTTGGGGTTCGAAGTTTGAGGTTTGGGGTTCGAGGTTTGAGGTTTAGGGTTGAGGGTTGGGGTTTGAGTTTGGGGATTGGGGTTCGGGGTTTTAGGTTTGGTGTTTGTGGTGTTTGGATTGGGTGAAATGTTTCTTTCGTGCGAAACGGCGAATTATGAGATTCAAATTGTGGTTTTAAACTTGTAAAAACATAAAAAACGCTGTTTTCAACTAATCAAACTGATGAATTTCTTTTGTTGGAAACTGCGGATTATTGTGAAATCACGATAAAACGCTGTTTTCAACTATTCAAACTGATAAATTCATGTTTCTTTCGTGAGAAACGACGATTTAAGAGAAATGACGATAAAATTGCTGTTTTAAACTTGCAAGAACATAGAAAAACGCTGTTTTCAACTATTCAAACAGATAAATTCATGTTTCTTTCCTTCGAAACGGTGGATTTTTTTGAAATCACGATAAAACTGCTGTTTTAAACTAGCAAAATACGCCGTTTTCAACAATCTAAACTGACGTATTTAAAATGCTGTTTTAAACTTGCAAAAACATAGAAAACGCTGTTTTGAACTATCCAAACTGACAAATTTATGTTTCTTTCGTGCGAAACGGCGATTTATGAGAAATGACGATAAAATTGCTGTTTTAAACTTGCAAAAACATAGAAAAACGCTGTTTTCAAATATTCAAACTGATAAATTCATGTTTCTTTCGTGCGAAACGGCGATTTATGAGAAATGACGATAAAATTGCAGTTTTAAACTTGCAAAAACATAGAAAAACGTTGTTTTCAACTATTCAAACTGATAAATCATGTTTCTTTCGTGCGAACAGGCGATTTATGAGAAATGACGATAAAATTGCTGTTTTAAACTTGCAAAAACATAGAAAAACGCTGTTTTCAACTATTCAAACTGATAAATTCATGTTTCTTTCGTGCGAAACGGCGATGTATGAGAAATGACGATAAAATTGCTGTTTTAAACTTGCAAAAACATAGAAAAACGCTGTTTTCAACTATTCAAACTGATATATTTATGTTTCTTTCGTTCGAAACGGTGGATTTTTGTGAAATAACGATAAAACTGCTGTTTTAAACTTGCAAAAACATAGAAAAATGTTGTTTTGAACTATTCAAACTGACAAATACATGTTTCTTTCGTGCGAAACGGCGATTTATGAGAAATGACGGTAAAATTACTGTTTTAAACTTGCAAAAACATAGAAAAACGCTGTTTTCAACTATTCAAACTGATAAATTCATGTTTCTTTCGTGCGAAACGGCGATTTATGAGAAATGACGATAAAATTGCTGTTTTTAACTTGCAAAAACATAGAAAAACGCTGTTTTCAACTATTCAAACTGATAAATTCATGTTTCTTTCGTGCGAAACGGCGATTTATGAGAAATGACGATAAAATTGCTGTTTTAAACTTGCTAAAACATAGAAAAACGCTGTTTTGAACTATTCAAACTGCCAAATTCATGTTTCTTTCGTGCGAAACGGCGATTTATGAGAAATGACGATAAAATTGCTGTTTTAAACTTGCAAAAACATAGAAAAACGTTGTTTTCAACTATTCAAACTGATAAATTCAGGTTTTTTTCGTGCGAAACGGCGATTTATGAGAAATGACGATAAAATTGCTGTTTTATACTTGCAAAAACATAGAAAAACGCTGTTTTCAACTATTCAAACTGATAAATTCATGTTTCTTTCGTGCGAAACGGCGACTTATGAGAAATGACGATAAAATTGCCGTTTTAAACTTGCAAAAACATAGAAAAACGCTGTTTTCAACTATTCAAACTGACAAATTCATGTTTCTTCCGTGCGTAACGGCGATTTATGAGAAATGACGATAAAATTGCTGTTTAAAACTTGCAAAAACATAGAAAAACGCTTTTTTCAACTATTCAGACTGATAAATTCATGTTTCTTTCCTGCGAAACGGCGATTTATGAGAAATGTCGATAAAATTGCTGTTTTAAACTTGCAAAAACAAGAAAAACGCTGTTTTCAACTATTCAAACTGATAAATTCATGTTTCTTTAGTTCGAAACGGTGGACTTTTGTGAAATCACAATGAAACTGCTGTTTTAAACTAGCAAAACCAAGAAAACGCTGTTTTCAACAATCTAAACTGACGTATTTAAAATGCTTTTTTAAACTTGCAAAAACATAGAAAACGCTGTTTTGAACTATGCAAATTCAGTTTTGTGGTTTGGGGTTCGAGGATTGAGGTTTGGGGTTGAGGTTTGGGGTTTGAGGTTTGGGGTTTAGGGTTCGAGTTTTTGGGTTTGGGGTTGAGGTTTGGGGTTTGAGGTTTGGGGTTGGGGGTTCGAGTTTTGGGGTTTGGGGTTGAGGTTTGGGGTAGAGGTTTGGGGTTGAGGTTTGGGGTTGAGGTTTGGGGTTGAGGTTTGGGGTTGAGGTTTGGGGTTGAGGTTTGGGGTTGAGGTTTGGGGTTGAGGTTTTTTGGGGTTAAGGTTTGGGGTTGAGGTTTGGGGTTTGAGGTTAGGGATTTGGGGTTCGAAGTTTGAGGTTTGGGGTTCGAGGTTTGAGGTTTGGGGTTGAGGGTTGGGGTTTGAGTTTGGGGATTGGGGTTCGGGGTTTTAGGTTTGGTGTTTGTGGTGTTTGGATTGGGTGAAATATTTCTTTCGTGCGAAACGGCGAATTATGAGATTCAAATTGTTGTTTTAAACTTGTAAAAACATAAAAAACGCTGTTTTCAACTAATCAAACTGATGAATTTCTTTTGTTGGAAACTGCGGATTATTGTGAAATCACGATAAAACGCTGTTTTCAACTATTCAAACTGATAAATTCATGTTTCTTTCGTGAGAAACGACGATTTAAGAGAAATGACGATAAAATTGCTGTTTTAAACTTGCAAGAACATAGAAAAACGCTGTTTTCAACTATTTAAACAGATAAATTCATGTTTCTTTCCTTCGAAACGGTGGATTTTTGTGAAATCACGATAAAACTGCTGTTTTAAACTAGCAAAATACGCCGATTTCAACAATCTAAACTGACGTATTTAAAATGCTGTTTTAAACTTGCAAAAACATAGAAAACGCTGTTTTGAACTATCCAACCTGACAAATTTATGTTTCTTTCGTGCGAAACGGCGATTTATGAGAAATGACGATAAAATTGCAGTTTTAAACTTGCAAAAACATAGAAAAACGCTGTTTTCAACTATTGAAACTGATAAATCATGTTTCTTTCGTGCGAACAGGCGATTTATGAGAAATGACGATAAAATTGCTGTTTTAAACTTGCAAAAACATAGAAAAACGCTGTTTTCAACTATTCAAACTGATAAATTCATGTTTCTTTCGTGCGAAACGGCGATGTATGAGAAATGACGATAAAATTGCTGTTTTAAACTTGCAAAAACATAGAAAAACGCTGTTTTCAACTATTCAAACTGATATATTCATGTTTCTTATGTTCGAAACGGTGGATTTTTGTGAAATAACGATAAAACTGCTGTTTTAAACTTGCAAAAACATAGAAAAACGCTGTTTTGAACTATTCAAACTGACAAATACATGTTTCTTTCGTGCGAAACGGCGATTTATGAAAAATGACGATAAAATTGCTGTTTTAAACTTGCAAAAACATAGAAAAACGCTGTTTTTAACTATTCAAACTGATAAATTCATGTTTCTTTCGTGCGAAACGGTGATTTATGGGAAATGACGATAAAATTGCTGTTTTAAACTTGCAAAAACATAGAAAAACGCTGATTTCAACTATTTAAACTGATAAATTCATGTTTCTTTCGTGCGAAACGGCGATTTATGAGAAATGACGATAAAATTGCAGTTTTAAACTTGCAAAAACATAGAAAAACGCTGTTTTCAACTATTCAAACTGATAAATCATGTTTCTTTCGTGCGAACAGGCGATTTATGAGAAATGACGATAAAATTGCTGTTTTAAACTTGCAAAAACAGAGAAAAACGCAGTTTTCAACTATTCAAACTGATAAATTCATGTTTCTTTCGTGCGAAACGGCGATGTATGAGAAATGACGATAAAATTGCAGTTTTAAACTTGCAAAAACATAGAAAAACGCTGTTTTCAACTATTCAAACTGATAAATTCATGTTTCTTTCGTTCGAAACGGTGGATTTTTGTGAAATAACGATAAAACTGCTGTTTTAAACTTGCAAAAACATAAAAAAACGCTGTTTTGAACTATTCAAACTGACAAATACATGTTTCTTTCGTGCGAAACGGCGATTTATGAGAAATGACGGTAAAATTACTGTTTTAAACTTGAAAAAACATAGAAAAACGCTGTTTTCAACTATTCAAACTGATAAATTCATGTTTCTTTCGTGCGAAACGGCGATTTATGAGAAATGACGATAAAATTGCTGTTTTAAACTTGCAAAAACATAGAAAAACGCTGTTTTCAACTATTCAAACTGATAAATTCATGTTTCTTTCGTGCGAAACGGCGATTTATGAGAAATGACGATAAAATTGCTGTTTTAAACTTGCAAAAACATAGAAAAACGCTGTTTTGAACTATTCAAACTACAAATTCATGGTTCTTTCGTGCGAAACGGCGATTTATGAGAAATGACGATAAAATTGCTGTTTTAAACTTGCAAAAACATAGAAAAACGCTGTTTTGAACTTTTCAAATTGACAAACTTATGTTTCTTTCGTGCGAAACGGCGATTTATGAGAAATAACGATAAAATTGCTGTTTTAAACTTGCAAAGACATAGAAAAACGCTATTTTGAACTATTCAAACTGACAAATTCATGTTTCTTTCGTGCGAAACGGCGATTTATGAGAAATGACGATAAAATTGCTGTTTTAAACTTGCAAAAACATAGAAAAACGTTGTTTTCAACTACTCAAACTGATAAATTCAGGTTTTTTTCGTGCGAAACGGCGATTTATGAGAAATGACGATAAAATTGCTGTTTTAAACTTGCAAAAACATAGAAAAACGCTGTTTTCAACTATTCAAACTGATAAATTCATGCTTCTTTCATGCGAAACGGCGATTTATGAGAAATGACAATAAAATTGCCGTTTTAAACTTGCAAAAACATAGAAAAACGCTGTTTTCAACTATTCAAACTGACAAATTCATGTTTCTTCCGTGCGAAACGGCGATTTATGAGAAATGACGATAAAATTGCTGTTTAAAACTTGCAAAAACATAGAAAAACGCTGTTTTCAACTATTCAAACTGATAAATTCATGTTTCTTTCGTTCGAAACGGTGGATTTTTGTGAAATAACGATAAAACTGCTGTTTTAAACTTGCAAAAACATAGAAAATCGCTGTTTTGAACTATTCAAACTGACAAATACATGTTTTTTTCGTGCGAAACGGCGATTTATGAAAAATGACGGTAAAATTACTGTTTTAAACTTGCAAAAACATAGAAAAACGCTGTTTTTAACTATTCAAACTGATAAATTCATGTTTCTTTCGTGCGAAACGGTGATTTATGAGAAATGACGATAAAATTGCTGTTTTAAACTTGCAAAAACATAGAAAAACGCTGATTTCAACTATTTGAACTGATAAATTCATGTTTCTTTCGTGCGAAACGGCGATTTATGAGAAATGACGATAAAATTGCAGTTTTAAACTTGCAAAAACATAGAAAAACGCTGTTTTCAACTATTCAAACTGATAAATCATGTTTCTTTCGTGCGAACAGGCGATTTATGAGAAATGACGATAAAATTGCTGTTTTAAACTTGCAAAAACAGAGAAAAACGCAGTTTTCAACTATTCAAACTGATAAATTCATGTTTCTTTCGTGCGAAACGGCGATGTATGAGAAATGACGATAAAATTGCAGTTTTAAACTTGCAAAAACATAGAAAAACGCTGTTTTCAACTATTCAAACTGATAAATTCATGTTTCTTTCGTTCGAAACGGTGGATTTTTGTGAAATAACGATAAAACTGCTGTTTTAAACTTGCAAAAACATAGAAAAACGCTGTTTTGAACTATTCAAACTGACAAATACATGTTTCTTTCGTGCGAAACGGCGATTTATGAGAAATGACGGTAAAATTACTGTTTTAAACTTGAAAAAACATAGAAAAACGCTGTTTTCAACTATTCAAACTGATAAATTCATGTTTCTTTCGTGCGAAACGGCGATTTATGAGAAATGACGATAAAATTGCTGTTTTAAACTTGCAAAAACATAGAAAAACGCTGTTTTCAACTATTCAAACTGATAAATTCATGTTTCTTTCGTGCGAAATGGCGATTTATGAGAAATGACGATAAAATTGCTGTTTTAAACTTGCAAAAACATAGAAAAACGCTGTTTTGAACTATTCAAACTGACAAATTCATGTTTCTTTCGTGCGAAACGGCGATTTATGAGAAATGACGATAAAATTGCTGTTTTAAACTTGCAAAAACATAGAAAAACGCTGTTTTGAACTATTCAAATTGACAAACTTATGTTTCTTTCGTGCGAAACGGCGATTTATGAGAAATAACGATAAAATTGCTGTTTTAAACTTGCAAAGACATAGAAAAACGCTATTTTGAACTATTCAAACTGACAAATTCATGTTTCTTTCGTGCGAAACGGCGATTTATGAGAAATGACGATAAAATTGCTGTTTTAAACTTGCAAAAACATAGAAAAACGTTGTTTTCAACTACTCAAACTGATAAATTCAGGTTTTTTTCGTGCGAAACGGCGATTTATGAGAAATGACGATAAAATTGCTGTTTTAAACTTGCAAAAACATAGAAAAACGCTGTTTTCAACTATTCAAACTGATAAATTCATGTTTCTTTCGTTCGAAACGGTGGATTTTTGTGAAATAACGATAAAACTGCTTTTTAAACTTGCAAAAACATAGAAATACGCTGTTTTGAACTATTCAAACTGACAAATACATGTTTCTTTCGTGCGAAACGGCGATTTATGAGAAATGACGGTAAAATTACTGTTTTAAACTTGCAAAAACATAGAAAAATGCTGTTTTGAACTATTCAAACTGACAAATACATGTTTCTTTCGTGCGAAACGGCGATTTATGAGAAATGACGGTAAAATTACTGTTTTAAACTTGCAAAAACATAGAAAAACGCTGTTTTCAACTATTCAAACTGATAAATTCATGTTTCTTTCGTGCGAAACGGCGATTTATGAGAAATGGCGATAAAATTGCTGTTTTAAACTTGCAAAAACAGAGAAAAACGCAGTTTTCAACTATTCAAACTGATAAATTCATGTTTCTTTCGTGCGAAACGGCGATGTATGAGAAATGACGATAAAATTGCAGTTTTAAACTTGCAAAAACATAGAAAAACGCTGTTTTCAACTATTCAAACTGATAAATTCATGTTTCTTTCGTTCGAAACGGTGGATTTTTGTGAAATAACGATAAAACTGCTGTTTTAAACTTGCAAAAACATAGAAAAACGCTGTTTTGAACTATTCAAACTGACAAATACATGTTTCTTTCGTGCGAAACGGCGATTTATGAGAAATGACGGTAAAATTACTGTTTTAAACTTGAAAAAACATAGAAAAACGCTGTTTTCAACTATTCAAACTGATAAATTCATGTTTCTTTCGTGCGAAACGGCGATTTATGAGAAATGACGATAAAATTGCTGTTTTAAACTTGCAAAAACATAGAAAAACGCTGTTTTCAACTATTCAAACTGATAAATTCATGTTTCTTTCGTGCGAAACGGCGATTTATGAGAAATGACGATAAAATTGCTGTTTTAAACTTGCAAAAACATAGAAAAACGCTGTTTTGAACTATTCAAACTGACAAATTCATGTTTCTTTCGTGCGAAACGGCGATTTATGAGAAATGACGATAAAATTGCTGTTTTAAACTTGCAAAAACATAGAAAAACGCTGTTTTGAACTATTCAAATTGATGAACTTATGTTTCTTTCGTGCGAAACGGCGATTTATGAGAAATAACGATAAAATTGCTGTTTTAAACTTGCAAAGACATAGAAAAACGCTATTTTGAACTATTCAAACTGACAAATTCATGTTTCTTTCGTGCGAAACGGCGATTTATGAGAAATGACGATAAAAATGCTGTTTTAAACTTGCAAAAACATAGAAAAACGTTGTTTTCAACTACTCAAACTGATAAATTCAGGTTTTTTTCGTGCGAAACGGCGATTTATGAGAAATGACGATAAAATTGCTGTTTTAAACTTGCAAAAACATAGAAAAACGCTGTTTTCAACTATTCAAACTGATAAATTCATGTTTCTTTCGTTCGAAACGGTGGATTTTTGTGAAATAACGATAAAACTGCTTTTTAAACTTGCAAAAACATAGAAATACGCTGTTTTGAACTATTCAAACTGACAAATACATGTTTCTTTCGTGCGAAACGGCGATTTATGAGAAATGACGGTAAAATTACTGTTTTAAACTTGCAAAAACATAGAAAAATGCTGTTTTGAACTATTCAAACTGACAAATACATGTTTCTTTCGTGCGAAACGGCGATTTATGAGAAATGACGGTAAAATTACTGTTTTAAACTTGCAAAAACATAGAAAAACGCTGTTTTCAACTATTCAAACTGATAAATTCATGTTTCTTTCGTGCGAAACGGCGATTTATGAGAAATGGCGATAAAATTGCTGTTTTAAACTTGCAAAAACATAGAAAAACGCTGTTTTCAACTATTCAAACTGATAAATTCATGTTTCTTTCGTGCGAAACGGCGATTTATGAGAAATGACGATAAAATTGCCGTTTTAAAGTTGCAAAAACATAGAAAACGCTGTTTTCAACTATTCAAACTGACAAATTCATGTTTCTTCCGTGCGTAACGGCGATTTATGAGAAATGACGATAAAATTGCTGTTTAAAACTTGCAAAAACATAGAAAAACGCTTTTTTCAACTATTCAGACTGATAAATTCATGTTTCTTTCCTGCGAAACGGCGATTTATGAGAAATGTCGATAAAATTGCTGTTTTAAACTTGCAAAAACATAGAAGAACGCTGTTTTCAACTATTCAAACTGATAAATTCATATTTCTTTCTTGTGAAACGGCGATTTATGAGAAATGACGATAAAATTGCTGTTTTAAACTTGCAAAAACAAAGAAAAACGCTGTTTTCAACTGTTCAAACTGATAAATTCATGTTTCTTTCGTGCGAAACGGCGATTTATGAGAAATGAAGATAAATTGCTGTTTTAAACTTGCAAAAACATAGAAAAACGCTGTTTTTTATGAGAAATGACGATAAAATTACTGTTTTAAACTTGCAAAAACAAGAAAAACGCTGTTTTCAACTATTCAAACTAATAAATTCATGTTTCTTTAGTTCGAAACGGTGGACTTTTGTGAAATCACAATGAAACTGCTGTTTTAAACTAGCAAAACCAAGAAAACGCTGTTTTCAACAATCTAAACTGACGTATTTAAAATGCTTTTTTAAACTTGCAAAAACATAGAAAACGCTGTTTTGAACTATCCAAATTCAGTTTTGTGGTTTGGGGTTCGAGGTTTGAGGTTTGGGGTTGAGGTTTGGGGTTTGAGTTTTGGGGTTTAGGGTTCGAGTTTTTGGGTTTGGGGTTGAGGTTTGGGGTTCGCGGTTTGAGGTTTGGGGTTGGGGTTCGGTGTTTGAGGTTTGGGGTTTGGGGTTCGAGGTTTGAGGTTTGGGGTTCGAGGTTTGAGGTTTGGGGTTGAGGTTTGGGGTTTGAGGTTTGGGGTTGGGGGTTCGAGTTTTGGGGTTTGGGGTTGAGGTTTGGGGTAGAGGTTTGGGGTTGAGGTTTGGGGTTGAGGTTTGGGGTTGAGGTTTGGGGTTGAGGTTTGGGGTTGAGGTTTGGGGTTGAGGTTTGGGGTTGAGGTTTGGGGTTGAGGTTTGGGGTTAAGGTTTGGGGTTGAGGTTTGGGGTTTGAGGTTAGGGATTTGGGGTTCGAAGTTTGAGGTTTGGGGTTCGAGGTTTGAGGTTTAGGGTTGAGGGTTGGGGTTTGAGTTTGGGGATTGGGGTTCGGGGTTTTAGGTTTGGTGTTTGTGGTGTTTGGATTGGGTGAAATGTTTTTTTCGTGCGAAACGGCGAATTATGAGATTCAAATTGTGGTTTTAAACTTGTAATAACATAAAAAACGCTGTTTTCAACTAATCAAACTGATGAATTTCTTTTGTTGGAAACTGCAGATTATTGTGAAATCACGATAAAACGCTGTTTTCAACTATTCAAACTGATAAATTCATGTTTCTTTCGTGAGAAACGACGATTTAAGAGAAATGACGATAAAATTGCTGTTTTAAACTTGCAAGAACATAGAAAAACGCTGTTTTCAACTATTTAAACAGATAAATTCATGTTTCTTTCCTTCGAAACGGTGGATTTTTTTGAAATCACGATAAAACTGCTGTTTTAAACTAGCAAAATACGCCGTTTTCAACAATCTAAACTGACGTATTTAAAATGCTGTTTTAAACTTGCAAAAACATAGAAAACGCTGTTTTGAACTATCCAAACTGACAAATTTATGTTTCTTTCGTGCGAAACGGCGATTTATGAGAAATGACGATAAAATTGCTGTTTTAAACTTGCAAAAACATAGAAAAACGCTGTTTTCAAATATTCAAACTGATAAATTCATGTTTCTTTCGTGCGAAACGGCGATTTATGAGAAATGACGATAAAATTGCTGTTTTAAACTTGCAAAAACATAGAAAAACGTTGTTTTCAACTATTCAAACTGATAAATCATGTTTCTTTCGTGCGAACAGGCGATTTATGAGAAATGACGATAAAATTGCTGTTTTAAACTTGCAAAAACATAGAAAAACGCTGTTTTCAACTATTCAAACTGATAAATTAATGTTTCTTTCGTGCGAAACGGCGATGTATGAGAAATGACGATAAAATTGCTGTTTTAAACTTGCAAAATCATAGAAAAACGCTGTTTTCAACTATTCAAACTGATATATTTATGTTTCTTTCGTTCGAAACGGTGGATTTTTGTGAAATAACGATAAAACTGCTGTTTTAAACTTGCAAAAACATAGAAAAATGTTGTTTTGAACTATTCAAACTGACAAATACATGTTTCTTTCGTGCGAAACGGCGATTTATGAGAAATGACGGTAAAATTACTGTTTTAAACTTGCAAAAACATAGAAAAACGCTGTTTTCAACTATTCAAACTGATAAATTCATGTTTCTTTCGTGCGAAACGGCGATTTATGAGAAATGACGATAAAATTGCTGTTTTTAACTTGCAAAAACATAGAAAAACGCTGTTTTCAACTATTCAAACTGATAAATTCATGTTTCTTTCGTGCGAAACGGCGATTTATGAGAAATGACGATAAAATTGCTGTTTTAAACTTGCTAAAACATAGAAAAACCCTGTTTTGAACTATTCAAACTGCCAAATTCATGTTTCTTTCGTGCGAAACGGCGATTTATAAGAAATGACGATAAAATTGCTGTTTTAAACTTGCAAAAACATAGAAAAACGTTGTTTTCAACTATTCAAACTGATAAATTCAGGTTTTTTTCGTGCGAAACGGCGATTTATGAGAAATGACGATAAAATTGCTGTTTTATACTTGCAAAAACATAGAAAAACGCTGTTTTCAACTATTCAAACTGATAAAGTTTGGGGTTGAGGTTTGGGGTTGAGGTTTGGGGTTGAGGTTTGGGGTAAAGGTTTGGGGTTGAGGTTTGAAGTTGAGGTTTGGAGTTGAGGTTTGGGGTTGAGGTTTGGGGTTGAGGTTTGGGGTTGAGGTTTGGGGTTGAGGGTTGGGGTTTGAGTTTGGGGATTGGGGTTCGGGGTTTTAGGTTTGGTGTTTGTGGTGTTTGGATTGGGTGAAATGTTTCTTTAGTGCGAAACGGCGAATTATGAGATTCAAATTGTTGTTTTAAACTTGTAAAAACATAAAAAACGCTGTTTTTAACTAATCAAACTGATGAATTTCTTTTGTTGGAAACTGCGGATTATTGTGAAATCACGATAAAACGCCGTTTTCAACTATTCAAACTGATAAATTCATGTTTCTTTCGTGAGAAACGGCGATTTATGAGAAATGACGATAAAATTGCTGTTTAAACTTGCAAAAACATAGAAAAACGCTGTTTTGAACTATTCAAACTGACAAATTTATGTTTTTTTCGTGCGAAACGGCGAATTATGAGAAATGACGATAAAATTGCTGTTTTAAACTTGCAAAAACATAGAAAAACCCTGTTTTGAACTATTCAAATTGACAAACTTATGTTTCTTTCGTGCGAAACGGCGATTTATGAGAAATGACGATAAAATTGCCGTTTTAAACTTGCAAAAACATAGAAAAACGCTGTTTTCAACTATTCAAACTGACAAATTCATGTTTCTTCCGTGCGAAACGGCGATTTATGAGAAATGACGATAAAATTGCTGTTTAAAACTTGCAAAAACATAGAAAAACGCTGTTTTCAACTATTCAGACTGATAAATTCATGTTTCTTTCCTGCGAAACGGCGATTTATGAGAAATGTCGATAAAATTGCTGTTTTAAACTTGCAAAAACATAGAAAAACGCTGTTTTCAACTATTCAAACTGATAAATTCATATTTCATTCTTGCGAAACGGCGATTTATGAGAAATGACGATAAAATTGCTGTTTTAAACTTGCAAAAACATAGAAAAACGCTGTTTTCAATTGTTCAAACTGATAAATTCATGTTTCTTTCGTGCGAAACAGCGATTTATGAGAAATGACGATAAATTGCTGTTTTAAACTTGCAAAAACATAGAAAAACGATGTTTTTTATGAGAAATGACGATAAAATTACTGTTGTAAACTTGCAAAAACAAGAAAAACGCTGTTTTCAACTATTAAACTGATAAATTCATGTTTCTTTAGTTCGAAACGGTGGATTTTTGTGAAATCACGATGATACTGCTGTTTTAAACTAGCAAAACCAAGAAAACGCTGTTTTCAACAATCTAAACTGACGTATTTAAAATGCTTTTTTAAACTTGCAAAAACATAGAAAACGCTGTTTTTAACTATCCAAATTCAGTTTTGTGGTTTGGGGTTCGAGGTTTGAGGTTCGCGGTTTGAGGTTTGGGGTTGGGGTTCGGTGTTTGAGGTTTGGGGTTTGGGGTTCGAGGTTTGAGGTTTGGGGTTCGAGGTTTAAGGTTTAGGGTTGAGGTTTGGGGTTTGAGGTTTGGGGTTGGGGGTTCGAGTTTTTGGGTTTGGGGTTTTGGTTTGGGGTAGAGGTTTGGGGTTGAGGTTTAGGGTTGAGGTTTGGGGTTGAGGTTTGGGGTAGAGGTTTGGGGTTGAGGTTTGGGGTTGAGGTTTGGGGTTGAGGTTTGGGGTTGAGGGTTGGGGTTGAGGTTTGGGGTTGAGGTTTGGGGTTTGAGGTTAGGGAATTGGGGTTCGAAGTTTGAGGTTCGGGGTTCGAGGTTTGAGGTTTGGGGTTGAGGTTTGGGGTTGAGGTTTGGGGTTGAGGTTTGGGGTAAAGGTTTGGGGTTGAGGTTTGAGGTTTGGGGTTGAGGGTTGGGGTTTGAGTTTGGGGATTGGGGTTCGGGGTTTTAGGTTTGGTGTTTGTGGTGTTTGGATTGGGTGAAATGTTTCTTTCATGCGAAACGGCGAATTATGAGATTCAAATTGTTGTTTTAAACTTGTAAAAGCATAAAAAACGCTGTTTTCAACTATTCAAACTAACAAATTCATGTTTCTTTCGTGCGAAACGGCGATTTATGAGAAATGACGATGAAATTGCTGTTTTAAACTTGCAAAAACATAGAAAAACGCTGTTTTCAACTATTCAAACTGATAAATTCATGTTTATTTTGTGCGAAACGGCGATTTATGAGAAATGACGATAAAATTGCTGTTTTAAAATTGCAAAAACATAGAAAAACGCTGTTTCCAACTATTCAAACTGATAAATTCATGTTTCTTTCGTGCGAAACGGCGATTTATGAGAAATGACGATAAAATTGCTGTTTTAAACTTGCAAAAACATAGAAAAACGCTGTTTTGAACTATTCAAACTGACAAATTCATGTTTTTTTCGTGCGAAACGGCGATTTATGAGAAATGACGATAAAATTGCTGTTTTAAACATGCAAAAACATAGAAAAACGCTGTTTTGAACTATTCAAACTGACAAATTCATGTTTTTTTCGTGCGAAACGGCGATTTATGAGAAATGACGATAAAATTGCTGTTTTAAACTTGCAAAAACATAGAAAAACGCTGTTTTGAACTATTCTACTATTGGGGTTTGAGTTTGGGGATTTGGGTTCGTGGTTTTAGATTTGGTGTTTGTGGTGTTTGGATTGGGTGAAATGTTTCTTTCGTGCGAAACGGCGAATTATGAGATTCAAATTGTTGTTTTAAACTTGTAAAAACATAAAAAACGCTGTTTTCAACTAATCAAACTGATGAATTTCTTTTGTTGGAAACTGCGGATTATTGTGAAATCACGATAAAACGCTGTTTTCAACTATTCAAACTGACAAATACATGTTTCTTTCGTGCGAAACGGCGATTTATGAGAAATGACGATAAAATTGCTGTTTTAAACTTGCAAAAACATAGAAAAACGCTGTTTTCAATTGTTCAAACTGATAAATTCATGTTTCTTTCGTGCGAAACAGCGATTTATGAGAAATGACGATAAATTGCTGTTTTAAACTTGCAAAAACATAGAAAAACGCTGTTTTTTATGAGAAATGACGATAAAATTACTGTTGTAAACTTGCAAAAACAAGAAAAACGCTGTTTTCAACTATTAAACTGATAAATTCATGTTTCTTTAGTTCGAAACGGTGGATTTTTGTGAAATCACGATGATACTGCTGTTTTAAACTAGCAAAACCAAGAAAACGCTGTTTTCAACAATCTAAACTGACGTATTTAAAATGCTTTTTTAAACTTGCAAAAACATAGAAAACGCTGTTTTTAACTATCCAAATTCAGTTTTGTGGTTTGGGGTTCGAGGTTTGAGGTTTGGGGTTGAGGTTTGGGGTTTGAGGTTTGGGGTTTAGGGTTCGAGTTTTGGGGTTTGGGGTTGAGGTTTGGGGCTTGAGGTTTGGGGTTCGCGGTTTGAGGTTTGGGGTTGGGGTTCGGTGTTTGAGGTTTGGGGTTTGGGGTTCGAGGTTTGAGGTTTGGGGTTCGAGGTTTAAGGTTTAGGGTTGAGGTTTGGGGTTTGAGGTTTGGGGTTGGGGGTTCGAGTTTTTGGGTTTGGGGTTTTGGTTTGGGGTAGAGGTTTGGGGTTGAGGTTTAGGGTTGAGGTTTGGGGTTGAGGTTTGGGGTAGAGGTTTGGGGTTGAGGTTTGGGGTTGAGGTTTGGGGTTGAGGTTTGGGGTTGAGGGTTGGGGTTGAGGTTTGGGGTTGAGGTTTGGGGTTTGAGGTTAGGGAATTGGGGTTCGAAGTTTGAGGTTCGGGGTTCGAGGTTTGAGGTTTGGGGTTGAGGTTTGGGGTTGAGGTTTGGGGTTGAGGTTTGGGGTAAAGGTTTGGGGTTGAGGTTTGAGGTTTGGGGTTGAGGGTTGGGGTTTGAGTTTGGGGATTGGGGTTCGGGGTTTTAGGTTTGGTGTTTGTGGTGTTTGGATTGGGTGAAATGTTTCTTTCATGCGAAACGGCGAATTATGAGATTCAAATTGTTGTTTTAAACTTGTAAAAGCATAAAAAACGCTGTTTTCAACTATTCAAACTAACAAATTCATGTTTCTTTCGTGCGAAACGGCGATTTATGAGAAATGACGATGAAATTGCTGTTTTAAACTTGCAAAAACATAGAAAAACGCTGTTTTCAACTATTCAAACTGATAAATTCATGTTTATTTTGTGCGAAACGGCGATTTATGAGAAATGACGATAAAATTGCTGTTTTAAAATTGCAAAAACATAGAAAAACGCTGTTTCCAACTATTCAAACTGATAAATTCATGTTTCTTTCGTGCGAAACGGCGATTTATGAGAAATGACGATAAAATTGCTGTTTTAAACTTGCAAAAACATAGAAAAACGCTGTTTTGAACTATTCAAACTGACAAATTCATGTTTTTTTCGTGCGAAACGGCGATTTATGAGAAATGACGATAAAATTGCTGTTTTAAACATGCAAAAACATAGAAAAACGCTGTTTTGAACTATTCAAACTGACAAATTCATGTTTTTTTCGTGCGAAACGGCGATTTATGAGAAATGACGATAAAATTGCTGTTTTAAACTTGCAAAAACATAGAAAAACGCTGTTTTGAACTATTCTACTATTGGGGTTTGAGTTTGGGGATTTGGGTTCGTGGTTTTAGATTTGGTGTTTGTGGTGTTTGGATTGGGTGAAATGTTTCTTTCGTGCGAAACGGCGAATTATGAGATTCAAATTGTTGTTTTAAACTTGTAAAAACATAAAAAACGCTGTTTTCAACTAATCAAACTGATGAATTTCTTTTGTTGGAAACTGCGGATTATTGTGAAATCACGATAAAACGCTGTTTTCAACTATTCAAACTGACAAATACATGTTTCTTTCGTGCGAAACGGCGATTTATGAGAAATGACGATAAAATTGCTGTTTTAAACTTGCAAAAACATAAAAAAACGCTGTTTTGAACTATTCAAACTGACAAATTCATGTTTCTTTCGTGCGAAAAGGCGATTTATGAGAAATGACGATAAAATTGCTGTTTTAAACTCGCAAAAACATAGAAAAACGCTGTTTTGAACTATTCAAATTGACAAACTTATGTTTCTTTCGTGCGAAACGGCGATTTATGAGAAATAACGATAAAATTGCTGTTTTAAACTTGCAAAGATATAGAAAAACGCTATTTTGAACTATTCAAACTGACAAATTCATGTTTCTTTCGTGCGAAACGGCGATTTATGAGATATGACGATAAAATTGCCGTTTTAAACTTGCAAAAACATAGAAAAACGCTGTTTTCAACTATTCAAACTGACAAATTCATGTTTCTTCCGTGCGAAACGGCGATTTATGAGAAATGACGATAAAATTGCTGTTTAAAACTTGCAAAAACATAGAAAAACGCTGTTTTCAACTATTCAAACTGATATATTCATGTTTCTTTCATGCGAAACGGCGATTTATGAGAAATGACGATGAAATTGCTGTTTTAAACTTGCAAAAACATAGAAAAACGCTGTTTTGAACTATTCAAACTGACAAATTCATGTTTCTTCCGTGCAAAACGGCAATTTATGAGAAATGACGATAAAATTGCTGTTTTAAACTTGCAAAAACATAGAAAAACGCTGTTTTTAACTATTCAAACTGTTAAATTCATGTTTCTTTCCTTCAAAACGGTTGATTTTTGTGAAATCACGATAAAACTGCTGTTTTAAACTAGCAAAATACGCTGTTTTCAACAAGCTAAACTGACGTATTTAAAATGCTGTTTTAAACTTGCAAGAACATAAAAAACGCTGTTTTCAACTATCCAAACTGACAAATTCATGTTTCTTTCGTGCGAAACGGCGATTTATGAGAAATGACGATAAAATTGCTGTTTTAAACTTGAAAAAACACAGAAAAACGCTGTTTTCAACTATTCAAACTGATAAATTCATGTTTCTTTCGTGCGTAACGGCGATTTATGAGAAATGACGATAAAATTGCTGTTTTAAACTTGCCAAAACATAGAAAAACGCTGATTTCAACTATTCAAACTGACAAATTCATGTTTCTTCCGTGCGAAACGGCGATTTATGAGAAATGACGATAAAATTGCTGTTTTAAACTTGCAAAAACATAGAAAAACGCTGTTTTGAACTATTCTACTATTGGGGTTTGAGTTTGGGGATTTGGGTTCGTGGTTTTAGATTTGGTGTTTGTGGTGTTTGGATTGGGTGAAATGTTTCTTTCGTGCGAAACGGCGAATTATGAGATTCAAATTGTTGTTTTAAACTTGTAAAAACATAAAAAACGCTGTTTTCAACTAATCAAACTGATGAATTTCTTTTGTTGGAAACTGCGGATTATTGTGAAATCACGATAAAACGCTGTTTTCAACTATTCAAACTGACAAATACATGTTTCTTTCGTGCGAAACGGCGATTTATGAGAAATGACGATAAAATTGCTGTTTTAAACTTGCAAAAACATAGAAAAACGCTGTTTTGAACTATTCAAACTGACAAATTCATGTTTCTTTCGTGCGAAAAGGCGATTTATGAGAAATGACGATAAAATTGCTGTTTTAAACTCGCAAAAACATAGAAAAACGCTGTTTTGAACTATTCAAATTGACAAACTTATGTTTCTTTCGTGCGAAACGGCGATTTATGAGAAATAACGATAAAATTGCTGTTTTAAACTTGCAAAGATATAGAAAAACGCTATTTTGAACTATTCAAACTGACAAATTCATGTTTCTTTCGTGCGAAACGGCGATTTATGAGATATGACGATAAAATTGCCGTTTTAAACTTGCAAAAACATAGAAAAACGCTGTTTTCAACTATTCAAACTGACAAATTCATGTTTCTTCCGTGCGAAACGGCGATTTATGAGAAATGACGATAAAATTGCTGTTTAAAACTTGCAAAAACATAGAAAAACGCTGTTTTCAACTATTCAAACTGATATATTCATGTTTCTTTCGTGCGAAACGGCGATTTATGAGAAATGACGATGAAATTGCTGTTTTAAACTTGCAAAAACATAGAAAAACGCTGTTTTGAACTATTCAAACTGACAAATTCATGTTTCTTCCGTGCGAAACGGCAATTTATGAGAAATGACGATAAAATTGCTGTTTTAAACTTGCAAAAACATAGAAAAACGCTGTTTTTAACTATTCAAACTGATAAATTCATGTTTCTTTCCTTCAAAACGGTTGATTTTTGTGAAATCACGATAAAACTGCTGTTTTAAACTAGCAAAATACGCTGTTTTCAACAAGCTAAACTGACGTATTTAAAATGCTGTTTTAAACTTGCAAGAACATAAAAAACGCTGTTTTCAACTATCCAAACTGACAAATTCATGTTTCTTTCGTGCGAAACGGCGATTTATGAGAAATGACGATAAAATTGCTGTTTTAAACTTGAAAAAACACAGAAAAACGCTGTTTTCAACTATTCAAACTGATAAATTCATGTTTCTTTCGTGCGTAACGGCGATTTATGAGAAATGACGATAAAATTGCTGTTTTAAACTTGCCAAAACATAGAAAAACGCTGATTTCAACTATTCAAACTGACAAATTCATGTTTCTTCCGTGCGAAACGGCGATTTATGAGAAATGACGATAAAATGGCTGTTTTAAACTAGCAAAAACATAGAAAAACGCTATTTTCAACTACTCAAACTGATAAATTCATGTTTCTTTCGTGCGTAACGGCGATTTATGAAAAATAACGATAAAATCGCTGTTTTAAACTTGCAAAAACATAGAAAAACGCTGTTTTCAACTGTTCAAACTGATAAATTCATGTTTCTTTCGTGCGAAACGGCGATTTATGAGAAATGACGATAAAATTGCTGTTTTAAACTTGCAAAAACATAGAAAAACGCTGTTTTCAACTATTCAAACTGATAAATTCATGTTTCTTTCGTGCGTAACTTCGATTTATGAGAAATGACGATAAAATTGCTGTTTTAAACTTGCAAAAACATAGAAAACGCTGTTTTCAACTATTCAAACTGATAAATTCATGTTTCTTTCGTGCGAAACGACGATTTATGAGAAATGACGATAAAATTGCTGTTTTAAACTTGCAAAAACATAGAAAAACGCTGTTTTCAACTATTCAAACTGATAAATTCGTGTTTCTTTCGTGCAAAACGGCGATTTATGAGAAATGACGATAAAATTGCTGTTTTAAACTTGCAAAAACATAGAAAAACGCTGTTTTTAACTATTCAAACTGATAAATTCATGTTTCTTTCGTGCGAAACGGCGATTTATGAGAAATGACGATAAAATTGCTGTTTTAAACTTGCAAAAACATAGAAAAACGCTGTTTTCAACTATTCAAACTGATATATTCATGTTTCTTTCGTGCGAAACGGCGATGTATGAGAAATGACGATGAAATTGCTGTTTTAAACTTGCAAAAACATAGAAAAACGCTGTTTTGAACTATTCAAACTGACAAATTCATGTTTTTTCCGTGCGAAACGGCAATTTATGAGAAATGACGATAAAATTGCTGTTTTAAACTTGCAAAACCATAGAAAAACGCTGTTTTTTTATGAGAAATGACGATAAAATTACTGTTTTAAACTTTCAAAAACAAGAAAAACGCTGTTTTCAACTATTCAAACTGATAAATTCATGTTTCTTTAGTTCGAAACGGTTGATTTTTGTGAAATCACGATGAAACTGCTGTTTTAAACTAGCAAAACCAAGAAAACGCTGTTTTAAACAATCTAAACTGACGTATTTAAAATGCTGTTTTAAACTTGCAAAAACATAGAAAACGCTGTTTTGAAATATCCAAATTCAGTTTTGTGGTTTGGGGTTCGAGGTTTGAGGTTTGGGGTTGAGGTTTGGGGTTTGAGGTTTGGGGTTCGCGGTTTGAGGCTTGGGGTTGGGGTTCGGTGTTGAGGTTTGGGGTTTGGGGTTCGAGGTTTGAGGTTTGGGGTTCGAGGTTTGAGGTTTGGGGTTGAGGTTTGGGGTTTGGGGTTTAGGGTTGAGGTTTGGGGTAGAGGTTTGGGGTTGAGGTTTGCGGTTGAGGTTTGGGGTTGAGGTTTGGGGTTGAGGTTTGGGGTAAAGGTTTGGGGTTGAGGTTTGGGGTTGAGGTTTGGGGTTGAGGTTTGGGGTTGAGGTTTGGGGTTGAGGTTTGGGGTTGAGGTTTGGGGTTTGAGGTTAGGGGTTTGGGGTTCGAAGTTTGAGGTTTGGGCTTCGAGGTTTGAGGTTTGGGGTTGAGGCTTGGGGTTTGAGTTTGGGGATTGGGGTTCGGGGTTTTAGGTTTGGTGTTTGTGGTGTTTGGATTGGGTGAAATGTTTCTTTTGTGCGAAACGGCGAATTATGAGATTCAAATTGTTGTTTTAAACTTGTAAAAACATAAAAAACGCTGTTTTTAACTAATCAAACTGATGAATTTCTTTTGTTGGAAACTGCGGATTATTGTGAAATCACGATAAAACGCTGTTTTCAACTATTCAATCTGATAAATTCATGTTTCTTTCGTGAGAAACGGCGATTTAAGAGAAATGACGATAAAATTGCTGTTTTAAACTTGCAAGAATACAGAAAAACGCTGTTTTCAACTATTCAAACAGATAAATTCATGTTTCTTTCCTTCGAAACGGTGGATTTTTGTGAAATCACGATAAACTGCTGTTTTAAACTAGCAAAATACGCCGTTTTCAACAATCTAAACTGGCGTATTTAAAATGCTGTTTTAAACTTGCAAAAACATAGAAAAACGTTGTTTTCAACTATTCAAACTGATAAATTCATATTTCTTTCTTGCGAAACGGCGATTTATGAGAAATGACGATAAAATTGCTGTTTTAAACTTGCAAAAACACAGAAAAACGTTGTTTTCAACTGTTCAAACTGATAAATTCATGTTTCTTTCGTGCGAAACGGCGATTTATGAGAAATGACGATAAAATTGCTGTTATAAACTTGCAAAAACATAGAAAAACGCTGTTTTTAACTATTCAAACTGATAAATTCATGTTCCTTTCGTGCGTAACGGCGATTTATTAGAAATGACGATAAAATTGCTGTTTTAAATTTGCAAAAACATAGAAAACGCTGTTTCCAACTATTCAAACTGATAAATTCATGTTTTTTTCGTGCGAAACGGCGATTTATGAGAAATGACGATGAAATTGCTGTTTTAAACTTGCAAATACATAGAAAAACGCTGTTTTCAACTATTCAAACTGATAAATTCATGTTTCTTTCGTTCGAAACTGTGGATTTTTGTGAAATAACGATAAAACTGCTGTTTTAAACTTGCAAAAACATAGAAAAACGCTGTTTTGAACTATTCAAACTGACAAATACATGTTTCTTTCGTGCGAAACGGCGATTTATGAGAAATGACGGTAAAATTGCTGTTTTAAACTTGCAAAAACATAGAAAAACGCTGTTTTCAACTATTCAAACTGACAAATTCATGTTTCTTTCGTGCGAAACGGCGATTTAAGAGAAATGACGATAAAATTGCTGTTTTAAACTTGCAAGAACATAGAAAAACGCTGTTTTCAACTATTTAAACAGATAAATTCATGTTTCTTTCCTTCGAAACGGTGGACTTTTGTGAAATCACGATAAAACTGCTGTTTTAAACTAGCAAAATACGCCGTTTTCAACAATCTAAACTGACGTATTTAAAATGCTGTTTTAAACTTGCAAAAACATAGAAAAACCCTATTTTCAACTACTCAAACTGATAAATTCATGTTTCTTTCGTGCGTAACGGCGATTTATGAAAAATAACGATAAAATTGCTGTTTTAAACTTGCAAAAACATAGAAAAACGCTGTTTTCAACTGTTCAAACTGATAAATTCATGTTTCTTTCGTGCGAAACGGCGATTTATGAGAAATGACGATAAAATTGCTGTTCTAAACTTGCAGAAACATAGAAAAACGCTGTTTTCAACTATTCAAACTGATAAATTCAAGTTTTTTCGTGCGAAACGGCGATGTATGAGAAATGACGATAAAATTGCTGTTTTAAACTTGCAAATACATAGAAAAACGCTGTTTTCAACTATTCAAACTGATAAATTCATGTTTCTTTCGTTCGAAACAGTGGATTTTTGTGAAATAACGATAAAACTGCTGTTTTAAACTTGTAAAAACATAGAAAAACGCTGTTTTGAACTATTCAAACTGACAAATACATGTTTCTTTCGTGCGAAACGGCGATTTATGAGAAATGACGATAAAATTGCTGTTTTAAACTTGCAAAAACATAGAAAAACGCTGTTTTGAACTATTCAAATTGACAAACTTATGTTTCTTTCGTGCGAAACGGCGATTTATGAGAAATAACGATAAAATTGCTGTTTTAAACTTGCAAAAACATAGAAAAACGCTATTTTGAACTATTCAAACTGACAAATTCATGTTTCTTTCGTGCGAAACGGCGATTTATGAGAAATGACGATAAAATTGCTGTTTTAAACTTGCAAAAACATAGAAAAACGCTGTTTTCAACTATTCAAACTGATAAATTCAGGTTTCTTTCGTGCGAAACGGCGATTTATGAGAAATGACGATAAAATTGCTGTTTTAAAATTGCAAAAACATAGAAAAACGCTGTTTTCAACTATTCAAACTGATAAATTCATGTTTCTTTCCTGCGAAACGGCGATTTACGAGAAATGTCGTTAAAATTGCTGTTTTAAACTTGCAAAAACATAGAAAAACGCTGTTTTCAACTATTCAAACTGATAAATTCATATTTCTTTCTTGCGAAACGGCGATTTATGAGAAATGACGATAAAATTGCTGTTTTAAACTTGCAAAAACATAGAAAAACGCTGTTTTCAAATGTTCAAACTGATAAATTCATGTTTCTTACGTGCGAAACGGCGATATATGAGAAATGACGATAAATTGCTGTTTTAAACTTGCAAAAACATAGAAAAACGCTGTTTTTTATGAGAAATGACGATAAAATTACTGTTTTAAACTTGCAATAACAAGAAAAACGCTGTTTTCAACTATTCAAACTGACAAATTCATGTTTCTTTTGTGCGAAACGGTGATTTATGAGAAATGACGATAAAATTGCTTTTTTAAACTTGCAAAAACATAGAAAAACGCCGTTTTTAACTATTCAAACTGATAAATTCATGTTTCTTTCCTTCGAAACGGTGGATTTTTGTGAAATCACGATAAAACTGCTGTTTTAAACTAGCAAAATACGCTATTTTCAACAATCTAAACTGACGTATTTAAAATGCTGTTTTAAACTTGCAAGAACATAGAAAACGTTGTTTTCAACTATCCAAACTGACAAATTCATTGCTTTCGTGCGAAACGGCGATTTATGAGAAATGACGATAAAATTGCTGTTTTAAACTTGCAAAAACATAGAAAACGCTGTTTTCAACTATTCAAACTGATAAATTCATGTTTCTTTCGTGCGAAACGCGATTTATGAGAAATGACGATAAAATTCCTGTTTTAAACTTGCAAAAACATAGAATAACGCTGTTTTCAACTATTCAAACTGATAAATTCATGTTTCTTTCGTGCGAAACGGCGAATTATGAGAAATGACGATAAAATTGCTGTTTTAAACTTGCAGAAACATAGAAAAACGCTATTTTCAACTATCCAAATTCAGTTTTGTGGTTTGGGGTTCCAGGTTTGAGGTTTGGGGTTGAGGTTTGGGGTTCGCGGTTTGAGGTTTGGGGTTGGGGTTCGGTGTTTGAGGTTTGGGGTTTGGGGTTCGAGGTTTGAGGTTTGGGGTTCGAGGTTTGAGGTTTGGGGTTGAGGTTTGGGGTTTGAGGTTTGGGGTTGGAGGTTCGAGTTTTGGGGTTTGGGGTTGAGGTTTGGGGTAGAGGTTTGGGGTTGAGGTTTGGGGTTGAGGTTTGGGGTTGAGGTTTGGGGTTGAGGTTTGGGGTAGAGGTTTGGAGTTGAGGTTTGGGGTTGAGGTTTGGGGTTGAGGTTTGGGGTTGAGGTTTGGGGTTGAGGTTTGGGGTTGAGGTTTGGGGTTGTTGTTTAGGGTTGAGGTTTGGGGTTTGAGGTTAGGGATTTGTGGTTAGAAGTTTGAGGTTTGGGTTCGAGGTTTGAGGTTTGGGGTTGAGGGTTGGGGTTTGAGTTTGGGAATTGGGGTTCGGGGTTTTAGGTTTGGTGTTTGTGGTGTTTGGATTGGGTGCATGTTTCTATCGTGCGAAACGGCGAATTATGAGATTCAAATTGTTGATTTAAACTTGTAAAAACATAAAAAACGCTGTTTTCAACTAATCAAACTGATGAATTTCTTTTTTGGAAACTGCGAATTATTGTGAAATCACGATAAAACGCTGTTTTCAACTATTCAAACTGATAAATTTATGTTTCTTTTGTGAGAAACGGCGATTTAAGAAAAATGACGATAAAATTGCTGTTTTAAACTTGCAAGAACATAGAAAAACGCTGTTTTCAACTATTCAAACAGATAAATTCATGTTTCTTTCCTTCGAAACGGTGGATTTTTGTGAAATCACGATAAAACTGTTGTTTTAAACTTGCAAAAACATAGAAAAACGCTGTTTTGAACTATTCAAACTGACAAATACATGTTTCTTTCGTGCGAAACGGCGATTTATGAGAAATGACGGTAAAATTACTGTTTTAAACTTGCAAAAACATGGAAAAACGCTGTTTTCAACTATTCAAACTGATAAGTTCATGTTTCTTCCGTGCGAAACGGCTAATTATGAGAAATGACGATAAAATTGCTGTTTTAAACTTGCAAAAACATAGAAAAACGCTGTTTTCAACTATTCAAACTGATAAATTCATGTTTCTTTCTTGCGAAACGGCGATTTATAAGAAATGACGAAAAAATTGCTGTTTTAAACTTGCAAAAACATAGAAAAACGCTGTTTTGAACTATTCAAACTGACAAATTCATGTTTCTTTCGTGCGAAACGGCGATTTATGAGAAATGACGATGAAATTGCTGTTTTAAACTTGCAAAAACATAGAAAAACGCTGTTTTCAACTATTCAGACTGATAAATTCATGTTTCTTTCCTGCGAAATGGCGATTTATGAGAAATGTCGATAAAATTGCTGTTTTAAACTTGCAAAAATATAGAAAAATGCTGTTTTCAACTATTTAAACTGATAAATTCATATTTCTTTTTTGCGAAAAGGCGATTTTTTAGAAATGACGATAAAATTGCTGTTTTAAACTTGCAAAAACATAGAAAAACGCTGTTTTAACTGTTCAAACTGATAAATTTATGTTTCTTTAGTTCGAAACGGTGGATTTTTGTGAAATCACGATGAAACTGCTGTTTTAAACTAGCAAAACCAAGAAAACGCTGTTTTCAACAATCTAAACTGACGTATTTAAAATGCTGTTTTAAACTTGCAAAAACATAGAAAGCGCTGTTTTGAACTATCC
Organism: Poecilus cupreus; assembly: GCA_963942605.1. Classification (NCBI taxonomy): domain Eukaryota; kingdom Metazoa; phylum Arthropoda; class Insecta; order Coleoptera; family Carabidae; genus Poecilus; species Poecilus cupreus. The sequence continues at coordinate 45,714 of CAWWDY010000626.1, read as the reverse complement.
AAATTCAGTTTTGTGGTTTGGGGTTCGAGGTTTGAGGTTTGGGGTTGAGGTTTGGGGTTTGAGGTTTGGGGTTGAGGTTTGGGGTTTGAGGTTTGGGGTTTGGGGTTCGAGTTTTGGGGTTTGGGGTTGAGGTTTGGGGTTTGAGGTTTGGGGTTCGAGGCTTGAGGTTTGGGGTTAAGGGTTGGGGTTTGAGTTTGGGGATTGGGGTTCGAGGTTTGAGGATTGGGGTTCGAGGTTTGAGGTTTGGGGTTGAGGTTTGGGGTTTGAGGTTTGGGGTTGGAGGTTCGAGTTTTGGGGTTTGGGGTTGAGGTTTGGGGTAGAGGTTTGGGGTTGAGGTTTAGGGTTGAGGTTTGGGGTTGAGGTTTGGGGTTGAGGTTTGGGGTTGAGGTTTGGGGTAGAGGTTTGGGGTTGAGGTTTGGGGTTGAGGTTTGGGGTTGAGGTTTGGGGTTGATGTTTGTGGTTGAGGTTTGGGGTTGAGGTTTGGGGTTTCAGGTTAGGGATTTGGGGTTCGAAGTTTGAGGTTTGGCGTTCGAGGTTTGAGGTTTGGGGTTAAGGGTTGGGGTTTGAGTTTGGGGATTGGGGTTCGGGGTTTTAGGTTTGGTGTTTGTGGTGTTTGGATTGGGTGAAATGTTTCTATCGTGCGAAACGGCGAATTATGAGATTCAAATTGTTGTTTTAAACTTGTAAAAACATAAAAAACGCTGTTTTCAACTAATCAAACTGATGAATTTCTTTTGTTGGAAACTGCAGGTTATTGTGAAATCACGATAAAACGCTGTTTTCAACTATTCAAACTGATAAATTCATGTTTCTTTCGTGAGAAACGGCAATTTAAGAGAAATGACGATAAAATTGCTGTTTTAAACTTGCAAGAATACAGAAAAACGCTGTTTTCAACTATTCAAACAGATAAATTCATGTTTCTTTCCTTCGAAACGGTGGATTTTTGTGAAATCACGATAAAACTGCTGTTTTAAACTAGCAAAATACGCCGTTTTCAACAATCTAAACTGGCGTATTTAAAATGCTGTTTTAAACTTGCAAAAACATAGAAAAACGTTGTTTTCAACTGTTCAAACTGATAAATTCATGTTTCTTTCGTGCGAAACGGCGATTTATGAGAAATGACGATAAAATTGCTGTTTTAAACTTGCAAAAACATAGAAAAACGCTGTTTTCAACTATTCAAACTGATAAATTCATGTTCCTTTCGTGCGTAACGGCGATTTATTAGAAATGACGATAAAATTGCTGTTTTAAATTTGCAAAAACATAGAAAACGCTGTTTCCAACTATTCAAACTGATAAATTCATGTTTCTTTCGTGCGAAACGGCGATTTATGAGAAATGACGATGAAATTGCTGTTTTAAACTTGCAAAAACATAGAAAAACGCTGTTTTCAACTATTCAAACTGATATATTCATGTTTCTTTCGTGCGAAACGGCGATTTATGAGAAATGACGATAAAATTGCTGTTTTAAACTTGAAAAAACACAGAAAAACGCTGTTTTCAACTATTCAAACTGATAAATTCATGTTTCTTTCGTGCGTTACGGCGATTTATGAGAAATAACGATAAAATTGCTGTTTTAAACTTGCCAAAACATAGAAAAACGCTGTTTTCAACTATTCAAACTGACAAATTCATGTTTCTTCCGTGCGAAACGGCGATTTATGAGAAATGACGATAAAATGGCTGTTTTAAACTAGCAAAAACATAGAAAACGCTATTTTCAACTACTCAAACTGATAAATTCATGTTTCTTTCGTGCGTAACGGCGATTTATGAAAAATAACGATAAAATCGCTGTTTTAAACCTTCAAAAACATAGAAACACGCTGTTTTCAACTGTTCAAACTGATAAATTCATGTTTCTTTCGTGCGAAACGGCGATTTATGAGAAATGACGATAAATTTGCTGTTTTAAACTTGCAGAAACATAGAAAAACGCTGTTTTCAACTATTCAAACTGATAAATTCATGTTTCTTTTTTGCGAAACGGCGATTTATGAGAAATGACGATAAAATTCCTGTTTTAAACTTGCAAAAACATAGAATAACGCTGTTTTCAACTATTCAAACTGATAAATTCATATTTTTTTCGTGCGAAACGGCGATTTATGAGAAATGATGATAAAATTGCAGTTTTAAACTTGCAAAAACATAGAAAAACGCTGTTTTCAACTATTCAAACTGATAAATCATGTTTCTTTCGTGCGAACAGGCGATTTATGAGAAATGACGATAAAATTGCTGTTTTAAACTTGCAAAAACATAGAAAAACGCTGTTTTCAACTATTCAAACTGATAAATTCATGTTTCTTTCGTGCGAAACGGCGATGTATGAGAAATGACGATAAAATTGCTGGTTTAAACTTGCAAAAACATAGAAAAACGCTGTTTTCAACTATTCAAACTGATAAATTCATGTTTCTTTCGTTCGAAACGGTGGATTTTTGTAAAATAACGATAAAACTGCTGTTTTAAACTTGCAAAAACATAGAAAAACCCTGTTTTGAACTATTCAAACTGACAAATACATGTTTCTTTCGTGCGAAACGGCGATTTATGAGAAATGACGGTAAAATTACTGTTTTAAACTTGCAAAAACATGGAAAAACGCTGTTTTCAACTATTCAAACTGATAAATTCATGTTTATTTCGTGCGAAACGGCGATTTATGAGAAATGACGATAAAATTGCTGTTTTAAACTTGCAAAAACATAGAAAAACGCTGTTTTGAACTATTCAAACTGACAAATTCATGTTTCTTTCGTGCGAAACGGCGATTTATGAGAAATGACGATGAAATTGCTATTTTAAACTTGCAAAAACATAAAAAAACGCTGTTTTAACTGTTCAAACTGATAAATTCATGTTTCTTTAGTTCGAAACGGTGGATTTTTGTGAAATCACGATGAAACTGCTGTTTTAAACTAGCAAAACCAAGAAAACGCTGTTTTCAACAATCTAAACTGACGTATTTAAAATGCTGTTTTAAACTTGCAAAAACATAGAAACCGCTGTTTTGAACTATCCAAATTCAGTTTTGTGGTTTGGGGTTCGAGGTTTGAGGTTTGGGGTTGAGGTTTGGGGTTTGAGGTTTGGGGTTGAGGTTTGGGGTTTGAGGTTTGGGGTTTGGGGTTCGAGTTTTGGGGTTTGGGGTTGAGGTTTGGGGTTTGAGGTTTGTGGTTCGCGGTTTGAGGTTTGGGGTTGGGGTTCGGTGTTTGAGGTTTGTGGTTTGGGGTTCGAGGTTTGAGGTTTGGGGTTCGAGGTTTGAGGTTTGGGGTTGAGGTTTGGGGTTGAGGTTTGGGGTTTGAGGTTTGGGGTTGGAGGTTCGAGTTTTGGGGTTTGGAGTTGAGGTTTGGGGTAGAGGTTTGGGGTTCAGGTTTGGGGTTGAGGTTTGGGGTTGAGGTTTGGGGTTGAGGTTTGGGGTTGAGGTTTGGGGTTGAGGTTTGGGGTTGAGGTTTGGGGTAGAGGTTTGGGGTTGAGGTTTGGGGTTGAGGTTTGGGGTTGAGGTTTGGGGTTTGAGGTTAGGGATATGGGGTTCGAAGTTTGAGGTTTGGTGTTCGAGGTTTGAGGTTTGGGGTTAAGAATTGGGGTTTGAGTTTGGGGATTGGGGTTCGGGGTTTTAGGTTTGGTGTTTGTGGTGTTTGGATTGGGTGAAATGTTTCTATCGTGCGAAACGGCGAATTATGAGATTCAAATTGTTGTTTTAAACTTGTAAAAACATAAAAAACGCTGTTTTCAACTAATCAAACTGATGAATTACTTTTGTTGGAAACTGCGGGTTATTGTTAAATCACGATAAAACGCTGTTTTCAACTATTTAAACTGATAAATTCATGTTTCTTTCGTGAGAAACGGCAATTTAAGAGAAATGACGATAAAATTGCTGTTTTAAACTTGCAAGAATACAGAAAAACGCTGTTTTCAACTATTCAAACAGATAAATTCATGTTTCTTTCCATCGAAAGGGTGGATTTTTGTGAAATCACGATAAAACTGCTGTTTTAAACTAGCAAAATACGCAGTTTTCAACAATCTAAACTGACGTATTTAAAATGCTGTTTTAAACTTGCAAAAACATAGAAAAACGCTGTTTTCAACTATTCAAACTGATAAATTCATATTTCTTTCTTGCGAAACGGCGATTTATGAGAAATGACGATAAAATTGCTGTTTTAAACTTGCAAAAACATAGAAAAACGTTGTTTTCAACTGTTCAAACTGATAAATTCATGTTTCTTTCGTGCGAAACGGCGATTTATGAGAAATGACGATAAAATTGCTGTTTTAAACTTGCAAAAACATAGAAAAACGCTGTTTTCAACTATTCAAACTGATAAATTCATGTTCCTTTCGTGCGTAACGGCGATTTATTAGAAATGACGATAAAATTGCTGTTTTAAATTTGCAAAAACATAGAAAACGCTGTTTTCAACTATTCAAACTGATAAATTCATGTCTCTTTCGTGCGAAACGGCGATTTATGAGAAATGACGATAAAATTGCTGTTTTAAACTTGCAAAAACATAGAAAAACGCTGTTTTCAACTATTCAAACTGATAAATTCATGTTTCTTTCGTGCGAAACGGCGATTTATGAGAAATGACGATAAAATTTCTGTTTTAAACTTGCAAAAACATATAAATACGCTGTTTTTAACTATTCAAACTGATAAATTCATGTTTCTTTCGTGCGAAACGGCGATTTATGAGAAATGACGATGAAATTGCTGTTTTAAACTTGCAAAAACATAGAAAAACGCTGTTTTCAACTATTCAAACTGATATATTCATGTTTCTTTCGTGCGAAACGGCGATTTATGAGAAATGACGATGAAATTGCTGTTTTAAACTTGCAAAAACATAGAAAAACGCTGTTTTCAACTATTCAAACTGACAAATTCATGTTTCTTCCGTGCGAAACGGCGATTTATGAGAAAAGACGATAAAGCTGCTGTTTTAAACTAGCAAAAACTTAGAAAAACGCTGTTTATTATGAGAAATGACGATAAAATTACTGTTTTAAACTTGCAAAAACAAGAAAAACGCTGTTTTCAACTATTCAAACAGATAAATTCATGTTTCTTTAGTTCGAAACGGTGGATTTTTGTGAAATCACGATGAAACTGCTGTTTTAAACTAGCAAAACCAAGAAAACGCTGTTTTCAACAATCTAAACTGACGTATTTAAAATGCTGTTTTAAACTTGCAAAAACATAGAAAAACGCTGTTTTTAACTATTCAAACTGATAAATTCATGTTTCTTTCGTTCGAAACGGTGGATTTTTGTGAAATAACGATAAAACTGCTGTTTTAAACTTGCAAAAACATAGAAAAACGCTATTTTGAACTATTCAAACTGACAAATTCATGTTTCTTTCGTGCGAAACGGCGATTTATGAGAAATGACGATAATATTGCTGTTTTAAACTTGCAAAAACATAGAAAAACGCTGTTTTCAACTATTGAAACTGATAAATTCAGGTTTCTTTCGTGCGAAACGGCGATTTATGAGAAATGACGATAAATTTGCTGTTTTAAACTTGCAAAAACATAGAAAAACGCTGTTTTCAAATGTTCAAACTGATAAATTCATGTTTCTTACGTGCGAAACGGCGATATATGAGAAATGACGATAAATTGCTGTTTTAAACTTGCAAAAACATAGAAAAACGCTGTTTTTTATGAGAAATGACGACAAAATTACTGTTTTAAACTTGCAAAAACAAGAAAAACCCTGTTTTCAACTATTCAAACTGATAAATTCATGTTTCTTTAGTTCGACACGGTGGATTTTTGTGAAATCACGATGAAACTGCTGTTTTAAACTAGCAAAACCAAGAAAACGCTGTTTTCAACTATCTAAACTGACGTATTTAAAATGCTTTTTTAAACTTGCAAAAACATAGAAAACGCTGTTTTGAACTATCCAAATTCAGTTTTGTGGTTTGGGGTTCGAGGTTTGAGGTTTGGGGTTGAGGTTTGGGGTTGAGGTTTGGGGTAAAGGTTAGGGGTTGAGGTTTGGGGTTGAGGTTTGGGGTTGAGGTTTGGGGTTGAGGTTTGGGGTTGAGGTTTGGGGTTAAGGTTTGGGGTTGAGGTTTGGGGTTTGAGGTTAGGGATTTGGGGTTCGAAGTTTTAGGTTTGGGGTTCGAGGTTTGAGGTTTGGGGTTGAGGGTTGGGGTTTGAGTTTGGGGATTGGGGTTCGGGGTTTTAGGTTTGGTGTTTGTGGTGTTTGGATTGGGTGAAATGTTTCTATCGTGCGAAACGGCGAATTATGAGATTCAAATTGTTGATTTAAACTTGTAAAAACATAAAAAACGCTGTTTTCAACTAATCAAACTGATGAATTTCTTTTGTTGGAAACTGCGGATTATTGTGAAATCACGATAAATCGCTGTTTTCAACTATTCAAACAGATAAATTCATGTTACTTTCCTTCGAAACGGTGGATTATTGTGAAATCACGATAAAACTGCTGTTTTAAACTAGCAAAATACGCCGTTTTCAACAATCTAAACTGACGTATTTAAAATGCTGTTTTAAACTTGCAAAAACATAGAAAACGCTGTTTTGAACTATCCAAACTGACAAATTCATGTTTCTTTCGTGCGAAACGGCGATTTATGAGAAATGACGATAAAATTGCTGTTTTAAACTTGCAAAAACATAGAAAAACGCCGTTTTCAACTATTCAAACTGATAAATTCATGTTTCTTTCCTTCGAAACGGTGGATTTTTGTGAAATCACGATAAAACTGCTGTTTTAAACTAGCAAAATACGCTGTTTCAACAATCTAAACTGACGTATTTAAAATGCTGTTTTAAACTTGCAAGAACATAGAAAACGCTGTTTTCAACTATCCAAACAGACAAATTCATTGCTTTCGTGCGAAACGGCGATTTATGAGAAATGACGATAAAATTGTGTTTTAAACTTGCAAAAACATAGAAAAACGCTGTTTTCAACTATTCAAACTGACAAATTCATGTTTCTTCCGTGCGAAACGGCGATTTATGAGAAATGACGATAAAGCTGCTGTTTTAATTGCAAAAACATAGAAAAACGCTGTTTATTATGAGAAATGACGATAAAATTACTGTTTTAAACTTGCAAAAACAAGAAAAACGCTGTTTTCAACTATTCAAACTGATAAATTCATGTTTCTTTAGTTCGAAACGGTGGATTTTTGTGAAATCACGATGAAACTGCTGTTTTAAACTAGCAAAACCAAGAAAACGCTGTTTTCAACAATCTAAACTGACGTATTTAAAATGCTGTTTTAAACTTGCAAAAACATAGAAAAACGCTGTTTTTAACTATTCAAACTGATAAATTCATGTTTCTTTCGTTCGAAACGGTGGATTTTTGTGAAATAACGATAAAACTACTGTTTTAAACTTGCAAAAACATAGAAAAGCGCTATTTTGAACTATTCAAACTGACAAATTCATGTTTCTTTCGTGCGAAACGGGGATTTATGAGAAATGACGATAATATTGCTGTTTTAAACTTGCAAAAACATAGAAAAACGCTGTTTTCAACTATTCAAACTGATAAATTCAGGTTTCTTTCGTGCGAAACGGCGATTTATGAGAAATGACGATAAATTTGCTGTTTTAAACTTGCAAAAACATAGAAAAACGCTGTTTTCAAATGTTCAAACTGATAAATTCATGTTTCTTACGTGCGAAACGGCGATATATGAGAAATGACTATAAATTGCTGTTTTAAACTTGCAAAAACATAGAAAAACGCTGTTTTTTATGAGAAATGACGACAAAATTACTGTTTTAAACTTGCAAAAACAAGAAAAACGCTGTTTTCAACTATTCAAACTGATAAATTCATGTTTCTTTAGTTCGACACGGTGGATTTTTGTGAAATCACGATGAAACTGCTGTTTTAAACTAGCAAAACCAAGAAAACGCTGTTTTCAACTATCTAAACTGACGTATTTAAAATGCTTTTTTAAACTTGCAAGAACATAGAAAACGCTGTTTTCAACTATCCAAACAGACAAATTCATTGCTTTCGTGCGAAACGGCGATTTATGAGAAATGACGATAAAATTGCTGTTTTAAACTTTCAAAAACATAGAAAACGCTGTTTTGAACTATCCAAATTCAGTTTTGTGGTTTGGGGTTCCAGGTTTGAGGTTTGGGGTTGAGGTTTGGGGTTTGTGGTTTGAGGTTTGGGGTTTGGGGTTCGAGTTTTGGGGTTTGGGGTTGAGGTTTGGGGTTTCAGGTTTGGGGTTGAGGTTTGGGGTTGAGGTTTGGGGTTGAGGTTTGGGGTTGAGGTTTGGGGTTGAGGTTTGGGGTTGAGGTTTGGGGTTGAGGTTTGGGGTTGAGGTTTGGGGTTGAGGTTTGGGGTTTGAGGTTAGGGATTTGGGGTTCGAAGTTTGACGTTTAGGGTTCGAGGTTTGAGGTTTGGTGTTGAGGGTTGGAGTTTGAGTTTGGGGATTGGGGTTCGGGGTTTTAGGTTTGGTGTTTGTGGTGTTTGGATTGGGTGAAATGTTTCTTTCGTGCGAAACGGCGAATTATGAGATTCAAATTGTTGTTTTAAACTTGTAAAAACATAAAAAACGCTGTTTTAAACTAATCAAACTGATGAATTTCTTTTGTTGGAAACTGCGGATTATTGTGAAATCACGATAAAACGCTGTTTTCAACTATTCAAACTGATAAATTCATGTTTCTTTCGTGAGAAACGGCGATTTAAGAGAAATGACGATAAAATTGCTGTTTTAAACTTGCAAGAACATAGAAAAACGGTGTTTTCAACTATTCAAACAGATAAATTCATGTTTCTTTCCTTTGAAACGGTATATTTTTGTGAAAACACGATAAAACTGCTGTTTTAAAATAGCAAAATACGCCGTTTTCAACAATCTAAATTGACGTATTTAAAATGCTGTTTTAAACTTGCAAAAACATAGAAAACGCTGTTTTGAACTATCTAAACTGACAAATTCATGTTTCTTTCGTGCGAAACGGCGATTTATGAGAAATGACGATAAAATTGCTGTTTTAAACTTGCAAAAACATAGAAAAACGCCGTTTTCAACTATTCAAACTGATAAATTCATGTTTCTTTCCTTCGAAACGGTGGATTTTTGTGAAATCACTATAAAACTGCTGTTTTAAACTAGCAAAATACGCGTTTCAACAATCTAAACTGACGTATTTAAAATGCTGTTTTAAACTTGCAAGAACATAGAAAACGCTGTTTTCAACTATCCAAACAGACAAATTCATTGCTTTCGTTCGAAACGGCGATTTATGAGAAATGACGATAAAATTGCTGTTTTAAACTTGCAAAAACATAGAAAAACGCTGTTTTGAACTATTCAAACTGACAAATTCATGTTTCTTTCGTGCGAAACGGCGATTTATGAAAAATGACGATAAAATTGCTGTTTTAAACTTGCAAAAACATAGAAAAACGCTGTTTTGAACTATTCAAATTGACAAACTCATGTTTCTTTCGTGCGAAACGGCGATTTATGAGAAATAACGATAAAATTGCTGTTTTAAACTTGCAAAAACATAGAAAAACGCTATTTTGAACTATTTAAACTGACAAATTCATATTTCTTTCGTGCGAAACGGCGATTTATGAGAAATGACGATAAAATTGCTGTTTTAAACTTGCAAAAACATAGAAAAACGCTGTTTTCAACAATTCAAACTGATAAATTCATATTTCTTTCTTGCGAAACGGCGATTTATGAGAAATGACAATAAAATTGCTGTTTTAAACTTGCAAAAACATAGAAAAACGTTGTTTTCAACTGTTCAAACTAATAAATTCATGTTTCTTTCGTGCGAAACGGCGATTTATGAGAAATAACGGTAAAATTGCTGTTTTAAACTTGCAAAAACATAGAAAAACGCTGTTTTTTATGAGAAATGACGATAAAATTACTGTTTTAAACTTGCAAAAACAAGAAAAACGCTGTTTTCAACTATTCAAACTGATAAATTCATGTTTCTTTAGTTCGAAACGGTGGATTTTTGTGAAATCACGATGAAACTGCTGTTTTAAACTAGCAAAACCAAGAAAACGCTGTTTTCAACAATCTAAACTGACGTATTTAAAATGCTGTTTTAAACTTGCAAAAACATAGAAAACGCTGTTTTGAACTATCCAAATTCAGTTTTGTGGTTTGGGGTTCCAGGTTTGAGGTTTGGGGTTGAGGTTTAGGGTTTGTGGTTTGAGGTTTGGGGTTTGGGGTTCGAGTTTTGGGGTTTAAGGTTGAGGTTTGGGGTTTCAGGTTTGGGGTTCGCGGTATGAGGTTTGGGGTTGGGGTTCGGTGTTTGAGGTTTGGGGTTTGGGGTTCGAGGTTTGAGGTTTGGGGTTCGAGGTTTGAGGTTTGGGGTTGAGGTTTGGGGTTTGAAGTTTGGGGTTGGGGGTTCGAGTTTTGGGGTTCGGGGTTGAGGTTTGGGGTAGAGATTTGGGGTTGAGGTTTGGGGTTGAGGTTTGGGGTTGAGGTTTGGGGTTGAGGTTTGGGGTATAGGTTTGGGGTTGAGGTTTGGGGTTGAGGTTTGGGGTTGAGGTTTGGGGTTGAGGTTTGGGGTTGAGGTTTAGGGTTGAGGTTTGGGGTTGAGGTTTGGGGTTTGAGGTTAGGGATTTGGGGTTTGAAGTTTGAGGTTTGGGGTTCGAGGTTTGAGGTTTGGTGTTGAGGGTTGAGGTTTGAGTTTGGGGATTGGGGTTCGGGGTTTTAGGTTTGGTGTTTGTGGTGTTTGGATTGGGTGAAATGTTTCTTTCGTGCGAAACGGCGAATTATGAGATTCAAATTGTTGTTTTAAACTTGTAAAAACATAAAAAACGCTGTTTTAAACTAATCAAACTGATGAATTTCTTTTGTTGAAAACTGCGGATTTTTGTGAAATCACGATAAAACGCTGTTTTGAATTATCCAAACTGACAAATTCATGTTTCTTTCGTGCGAAACGGCGATTTATGAGAAATGACGATAAAATTGCTGTTTTAAACTTGCAAAAACATAGAAAAACGCCGTTTTCAACTATTCAAACTGATAAATTCATGTTTCTTTCCTTCGAAACGGTGGATTTTAGTGAAATCATGATAAAACTGCTGTTTTAAACTAGCAAAATACGCTGTTTTCATCAATCTAAACTGACGTATTTAAAATGCTGTTTTAAACTTGCAAGAACATAGAAAACGCTGTTTTCAACTATCCAAACTGACAAATTCATGTTTCTTTAGTGCGAAACGGCGATTTATGAGAAATGACGATAAAATTGCTGTTTTAAACTTGCAAAAACATAGAAAAACGCTGTTTTCAACTATTCAAACTGATGAATTCATGTTTCTTTCGTGCGAAACGGCGATTTATGAGTAATGACGATAAAATTGCTGTTTTAAACTTGCAAAAACATAGAAAAACGCTGTTTTCATGAGAAATGACGAAAAAATTGCTGTTTTAAACTTGCAAAAACATAGAAAACGCTGTTTTGAACTATCCAAACTGACAAATTCATGTTTCTTTCGTGCGAAACGACGATTTATGAGAAATGACGATAAAATTGCTGTTTTAAACTTGCAAAAACATAGAAAAACGCCGTTTTCAACTATTCAAACTGATAAATTCATGTTTCTTTCCTTCGAAACGGTGGATTTTAGTGAAATCATGATAAAACTGCTGTTTTAAACTAGCAAAATACGCTGTTTTCAACAATCTAAACTGACGTATTTAAAATGCTGTTTTAAACTTGCAAGAACATAGAAAACGCTGTTTTCAACTATCCAAACTGACAAATTCATGTTTCTTTCGTGCGAAACGGCGATTTATGAGAAATGACGATAAAATTGCTGTTTTAAACTTGCAAAAACATAGAAAAACGCTGTTTTCCACTATTCAGACTGATAAATTCATGTTTCTTTCCTGCGAAACGGCGATTTATGAGAAATGTTAATAAAATTACTGTTTTAAACTTGCAAAAACATAGAAAAACGCTGTTTTCAACTATTCAAACTGAAAAATTCATGTTTCTTTCTTGCGAAGCGGCGATTTATGAGAAATGACGATAAAATTGCTGTTTTAAACATGCAAAAACGTAGAAAAACGCTGTTTTCAACTGTTCAAACTGATAAATTCATGTTTCTTTCGTGCGAAACGGCGATTTATGAGAAATGACGATAAAATTGCTGTTTTAAACTTGCAAAAACATAGAAAAACGCCGTTTTCAACTATTCAAACTGATAAATTCATGTTTCTTTCCTTCGAAACGGTGGATTTTTGTGAAATCACTATAAAACTGCTGTTTTAAACTAGCAAAATACGCGTTTCAACAATCTAAACTGACGTATTTAAAATGCTGTTTTAAACTTGCAAGAACATAGAAAACGCTGTTTTCAACTATCCAAACAGACAAATTCATTGCTTTCGTTCGAAACGGCGATTTATGAGAAATGACGATAAAATTGCTGTTTTAAACTTGCAAAAACATAGAAAAACGCTGTTTTGAACTATTCAAACTGACAAATTCATGTTTCTTTCGTGCGAAACGGCGATTTATGAAAAATGACGATAAAATTGCTGTTTTAAACTTGCAAAAACATAGAAAAACGCTGTTTTGAACTATTCAAATTGACAAACTCATGTTTCTTTCGTGCGAAACGGCGATTTATGAGAAATAACGATAAAATTGCTGTTTTAAACTTGCAAAAACATAGAAAAACGCTATTTTGAACTATTTAAACTGACAAATTCATATTTCTTTCGTGCGAAACGGCGATTTATGGGAAATGACGATAAAATTGCTGTTTTAAACTTGCAAAAACATAGAAAAACGCTGTTTTCAACAATTCAAACTGATAAATTCATATTTCTTTCTTGCGAAACGGCGATTTATGAGAAATGACAATAAAATTGCTGTTTTAAACTTGCAAAAACATAGAAAAACGTTGTTTTCAACTGTTCAAACTAATAAATTCATGTTTCTTTCGTGCGAAACGGCGATTTATGAGAAATAACGGTAAAATTGCTGTTTTAAACTTGCAAAAACATAGAAAAACGCTGTTTTTTATGAGAAATGACGATAAAATTACTGTTTTAAACTTGCAAAAACAAGAAAAACGCTGTTTTCAACTATTCAAACTGATAAATTCATGTTTCTTTAGTTCGAAACGGTGGATTTTTGTGAAATCACGATGAAACTGCTGTTTTAAACTAGCAAAACCAAGAAAACGCTGTTTTCAACAATCTAAACTGACGTATTTAAAATGCTGTTTTAAACTTGCAAAAACATAGAAAACGCTGTTTTGAACTATCCAAATTCAGTTTTGTGGTTTGGGGTTCCAGGTTTGAGGTTTGGGGTTGAGGTTTGGGGTTTGTGGTTTGAGGTTTGGGGTTTGGGGTTCGAGTTTTGGGGTTTAAGGTTGAGGTTTGGGGTTTCAGGTTTGGGGTTCGCGGTATGAGGTTTGGGGTTGGGGTTCGGTGTTTGAGGTTTGGGGTTTGGGGTTCGAGGTTTGAGGTTTGGGGTTCGAGGTTTGAGGTTTGGGGTTGAGGTTTGGGGTTTGAAGTTTGGGGTTGGGGGTTCGAGTTTTGGGGTTCGGGGTTGAGGTTTGGGGTAGAGATTTGGGGTTGAGGTTTGGGGTTGAGGTTTGGGGTTGAGGTTTGGGGTTGAGGTTTGGGGTATAGGTTTGGGGTTGAGGTTTGGGGTTGAGGTTTGGGGTTGAGGTTTGGGGTTGAGGTTTGGGGTTGAGGTTTAGGGTTGAGGTTTGGGGTTGAGGTTTGGGGTTTGAGGTTAGGGATTTGGGGTCTGAAGTTTGAGGTTTGGGGTTCGAGGTTTGAGGTTTGGTGTTGAGGGTTGAGGTTTGAGTTTGGGGATTGGGGTTCGGGGTTTTAGGTTTGGTGTTTGTGGTGTTTGGATTGGGTGAAATGTTTCTTTCGTGCGAAACGGCGAATTATGAGATTCAAATTGTTGTTTTAAACTTGTAAAAACATAAAAAACGCTGTTTTAAACTAATCAAACTGATGAATTTCTTTTGTTGAAAACTGCGGATTATTGTGAAATCACGATAAAACGCTGTTTTGAATTATCCAAACTGACAAATTCATGTTTCTTTCGTGCGAAACGGCGATTTATGAGAAATGACGATAAAATTGCTGTTTTAAACTTGCAAAAACATAGAAAAACGCCGTTTTCAACTATTCAAACTGATAAATTCATGTTTCTTTCCTTCGAAACGGTGGATTTTAGTGAAATCATGATAAAACTGCTGTTTTAAACTAGCAAAATACGCTGTTTTCAACAATCTAAACTGACGTATTTAAAATGCTGTTTTAAACTTGCAAGAACATAGAAAACGCTGTTTTCAACTATCCAAACTGACAAATTCATGTTTCTTTAGTGCGAAACGGCGATTTATGAGAAATGACGATAAAATTGCTGTTTTAAACTTGCAAAAACATAGAAAAACGCTGTTTTCAACTATTCAAACTGATGAATTCATGTTTCTTTCGTGCGAAACGGCGATTTATGAGTAATGACGATAAAATTGCTGTTTTAAACTTGCAAAAACATAGAAAAACGCTGTTTTCATGAGAAATGACGAAAAAATTGCTGTTTAAAACTTGCAAAAACATAGAAAACGCTGTTTTGAACTATCCAAACTGACAAATTCATGTTTCTTTCGTGCGAAACGACGATTTATGAGAAATGACGATAAAATTGCTGTTTTAAACTTGCAAAAACATAGAAAAACGCCGTTTTCAACTATTCAAACTGATAAATTCATGTTTCTTTCCTTCGAAACGGTGGATTTTAGTGAAATCATGATAAAACTGCTGTTTTAAACTAGCAAAATACGCTGTTTTCAACAATCTAAACTGACGTATTTAAAATGCTGTTTTAAACTTGCAAGAACATAGAAAACGCTGTTTTCAACTATCCAAACTGACAAATTCATGTTTCTTTCGTGCGAAACGGCGATTTATGAGAAATGACGATAAAATTGCTGTTTTAAACTTGCAAAAACATAGAAAAACGCTGTTTTCCACTATTCAGACTGATAAATTCATGTTTCTTTCCTGCGAAACGGCGATTTATGAGAAATGTTAATAAAATTACTGTTTTAAACTTGCAAAAACATAGAAAAACGCTGTTTTCAACTATTCAAACTGAAAAATTCATGTTTCTTTCTTGCGAAGCGGCGATTTATGAGAAATGACGATAAAATTGCTGTTTTAAACATGCAAAAACATAGAAAAACGCTGTTTTCAACTGTTCAAACTGATAAATTCATGTTTCTTTCGTGCGAAACGGCGATTTATGAGAAATGACGATAAAATTGCTGTTTTAAACTTGCAAAAACATAGAAAAACGCCGTTTTCAACTATTCAAACTGATAAATTCATGTTTCTTTCCTTCGAAACGGTGGATTTTTGTGAAATCACTATAAAACTGCTGTTTTAAACTAGCAAAATACGCTGTTTCAACAATCTAAACTGACGTATTTAAAATGCTGTTTTAAACTTGCAAGAACATAGAAAACGCTGTTTTCAACTATCCAAACAGACAAATTCATTGCTTTCGTTCGAAACGGCGATTTATGAGAAATGACGATAAAATTGCTGTTTTAAACTTGCAAAAACATAGAAAAACGCTGTTTTGAACTATTCAAACTGACAAATTCATGTTTCTTTCGTGCGACACGGCGATTTATGAAAAATGACGATAAAATTGCTGTTTTAAACTTGCAAAAACATAGAAAAACGCTGTTTTGAACTATTCAAATTGACAAACTCATGTTTCTTTCGTGCGAAACGGCGATTTATGAGAAATAACGATAAAATTGCTGTTTTAAACTTGCAAAAACATAGAAAAACGCTATTTTGAACTATTTAAACTGACAAATTCATATTTCTTTCGTGCGAAACGGCGATTTATGAGAAATGACGATAAAATTGCTGTTTTAAACTTGCAAAAACATAGAAAAACGCTGTTTTCAACAATTCAAACTGATAAATTCATATTTCTTTCTTGCGAAACGGCGATTTATGAGAAATGACAATAAAATTGCTGTTTTAAACTTGCAAAAACATAGAAAAACGTTGTTTTCAACTGTTCAAACTAATAAATTCATGTTTCTTTCGTGCGAAACGGCGATTTATGAGAAATAACGGTAAAATTGCTGTTTTAAACTTGCAAAAACATAGAAAAACGCTGTTTTTTATGAGAAATGACGATAAAATTACTGTTTTAAACTTGCAAAAACAAGAAAAACGCTGTTTTCAACTATTCAAACTGATAAATTCATGTTTCTTTAGTTCGAAACGGTGGATTTTTGTGAAATCACGATGAAACTGCTGTTTTAAACTAGCAAAACCAAGAAAACGCTGTTTTCAACAATCTAAACTGACGTATTTAAAATGCTGTTTTAAACTTGCAAAAACATAGAAAACGCTGTTTTGAACTATCCAAATTCAGTTTTGTGGTTTGGGGTTCCAGGTTTGAGGTTTGGGGTTGAGGTTTGGGGTTTGTGGTTTGAGGTTTGGGGTTTGGGGTTCGAGTTTTGGGGTTTGGGGTTGAGGTTTGGGGTTTCAGGTTTGGGGTTCGCGGAATGAGGTTTGGGGTTGGGGTTCGGTGTTTGAGGTTTGGGGTTTGGGGTTCGAGGTTTGAGGTTTGGGGTTCGAGGTTTGAGGTTTGGGGTTGAGGTTTGGGGTTTGAAGTTTGGGGTTGGGGGTTCGAGTTTTGGGGTTCGGGGTTGAGGTTTGGGGTAGAGATTTGGGGTTGAGGTTTGGGGTTGAGGTTTGGGGTTGAGGTTTGGGGTTGAGGTTTGGGGTATAGGTTTGGGGTTGAGGTTTGGGGTTGAGGTTTGGGGTTGAGGTTTGGGGTTGAGGTTTGGGGTTGAGGTTTGGGGTTAAGGTTTGGGGTTGAGGTTTGGGGTTTGAGGTTAGGGATTTGGGGTTTGAAGTTTGAGGTTTGGGGTTCGAGGTTTGAGGTTTGGTGTTGAGGGTTGGGGTTTGAGTTTGGGGATTGGGGTTCGGGGTTTTAGGTTTGGTGTTTGTGGTGTTTGGATTGGGTGAAATGTTTCTTTCGTGCGAAACGGCGAATTATGAGATTCAAATTGTTGTTTTAAACTTGTAAAAACATAAAAAACGCTGTTTTAAACTAATCAAACTGATGAAGTTCTTTTGTTGGAAACTGCGGATTATTGTGAAATCACGATAAAACGCTGTTTTGAATTATCCAAACTGACAAATTCATGTTTCTTTCGTGCGAAACGGCGATTTATGAGAAATGACGATAAAATTGCTGTTTTAAACTTGCAAAAACATAGAAAAACGCCGTTTTCAACTATTCAAACTGATAAATTCATGTTTCTTTCCTTCGAAACGGTGGATTTTAGTGAAATCATGATAAAACTGCTGTTTTAAACTAGCAAAATACGCTGTTTTCAACAATCTAAACTGACGTATTTAAAATGCTGTTTTAAACTTGCAAGAACATAGAAAACGCTGTTTTCAACTATCCAAACTGACAAATTCATGTTTCTTTAGTGCGAAACGGCGATTTATGAGAAATGACGATAAAATTGCTGTTTTAAACTTGCAAAAACATAGAAAAACGCTGTTTTCAACTATTCAAACTGATGAATTCATGTTTCTTTCGTGCGAAACGGCGATTTATGAGTAATGACGATAAAATTGCTGTTTTAAACTTGCAAAAACATAGAAAAACGCTGTTTTCATGAGAAATGACGAAAAAATTGCTGTTTTAAACTTGCAAAAACATAGAAAACGCTGTTTTGAACTATCCAAACTGACAAATTCATGTTTCTTTCGTGCGAAACGACGATTTATGAGAAATGACGATAAAATTGCTGTTTTAAACTTGCAAAAACATAGAAAAACGCCGTTTTCAACTATTCAAACTGATAAATTCATGTTTCTTTCCTTCGAAACGGTGGATTTTAGTGAAATCATGATAAAACTGCTGTTTTAAACTAGCAAAATACGCTGTTTTCAACAATCTAAACTGACGTATTTAAAATGCTGTTTTAAACTTGCAAAAACATAGAAAAACGCCGTTTTCAACTATTCAAACTGACAAATTCATGTTTCTTTAGTGCGAAACGGCGATTTATGAGAAATGACGATAAAATTGCTGTTTTAAACTTGCAAAAACATAGAAAAACCCTGTTTTGAACTATTCAAACTGACAAATTCATGTTTCTTTCGTGCGAAACGGCGATTTATGAGAAATGACGATAAAATTGCTGTTTTAAACTTGCAAAAACATAGAAAAACGCTGTTTTCCACTATTCAGACTGATAAATTCATGTTTCTTTCCTGCGAAACGGCGATTTATGAGAAATGTTAATAAAATTACTGTTTTAAACTTGCAAAAACATAGAAAAACGCTGTTTTCAACTATTCAAACTGAAAAATTCATGTTTCTTTCTTGCGAAGCGGCGATTTATGAGAAATGACGATAAAATTGCTGTTTTAAACATGCAAAAACATAGAAAAACGCTGTTTTCAACTGTTCAAACTGATAAATTCATGTTTCTTTCGTGCGAAACAGCGATTTATGAGAAATGACGATAAAATTGCTGTTTTAAACTTGCAAAAACATAGAAAAACGCTGTTTTCAACTATTCAGACTGATAAATTCATGTTTCTTTTTTGCGAAACGGCGATTTATGAGAAATGTCGATAAAATTGCTGTTTTAAACTTGCAAAAACATAGAAAAACGCTGTTTTGAACTATTCAAACTGACAAATTCATGTTTCTTTCGTGCGAAACGGCGATTTATGAGAAATGACGATAAAATTGCTGTTTTAAACTTGCAAAAACATAGAAAAACCCTGTTTTCAACTATTCAAATTGATAAATTCATGTTTCTTTCGTGCGAAACGGCGATTTATGAGAAATGACGATAAAATTGCTGTTTTAAACTTGCAAAAACATAGAAAAACGCTGTTTTAAACTATTCAAACTGACAAATTCATGTTTCTTCCGTGCGAAACGGCGATTTATGAGAAATGACGATAAAATTGCTGTTTTAAACTTGCAAAAACATAGAAAAACGCTGTTTTCCACTATTCAGACTGATAAATTCATGTTTCTTTCCTTCGAAACGGTATATTTTTGTGAAATCACGATAAAACTGCTGTTTTAAACTAGCAAAATACGCCGTTTTCAACAATCTAAACTGACGTATTTAAAATGCTGTTTTAAACTTGCAAAAACATAGAAAAACGCTGTTTTCAACTATTCAAACTGATAAATTCATATTTCTTTCTTGCGAAACGGCGATTTATGAGAAATAACGATAAAATTGCTGTTTTAAACTTGCAAAAACATAGAAAAACGTTGTTTTCAACTGTTCAAACTGATAAATTCATGTTTCTTTCGTGCAAAACGGCGATTTATGAGAAATGACGATAAAATTGCTGTTTTAAACTTGCAAAAACATAGAAAAACGCTGTTTTCAACTATTCAAACTGATAAATTCATGTTCCTTCCGTGCGTAACGGCTATTTATGAGAAATGACGATAAAATTGCTGTTTTAAACTTGCAAAAACATAGAAAAACGCTGTTTTCAACTATTCAAACTGATAAATTCATGTTTCTTTCGTGCGAAACGGCGATTTATGAGAAATGACGATAAAATTTCTGTTTTAAACTTGCAAAAACATAGAAAAACGCTGTTTTTAACTATTCAAACTGATAAATTCATGTTTCTTTCGTGCGAAACGGCGATTTATGAGAAATGACGATGAAATTGCTGTTTTAAACTTGCAAAAACATAGAAAAACGCTGTTTTCAACTATTCAAACTGATATATTCATGTTTCTTTCGTGCGAAACGGCGATTTATGAGAAATGACGATGAAATTGCTGTTTTAAACTTGCAAAAACATAGAAAAACGCTGTTTTCAACTATTCAAACTGATAAATTCATGTTTATTTCGTGCGAAACGGCGATTTATGAGAAATGACGATAAAATTGCTGTTTTAAACTTGCAAAAACATAGAAAAACGCTGTTTTCAACTATTCAAACTGATAAATTCATGTTTCTTTTGTGCGAAACGGCGATTTATGAGAAATGACGATAAAATTGCTGTTTTAAACTTGCAAAAACATAGAAAAACGCTGTTTTGAACTATTCAAACTGACAAATTCATGTTTCTTTTGTTCGAAACGGCGATTTATGAGAAATGACGATAAAATTGCTTTTTTAAACTTGCAAAACCTTAGAAAAACGCTGTTTTGAACTATTTAAATTGACAAACTCATGTTTCTTTCGTGCGAAACGGCGATTTATGAGAAATGACGATAAAATTGCTGTTTTAAACTTGCCAAAACATAGAAAAACGCTATTTTGAACTATTCAAACTGACAAATTCATGTTTCTTTCGTGCGAAACGGCGATTTATGAGAAATGACGATAAAATTGCTAATTTAAACTTGCAAAAACATAGAAAAACGCTGTTTACAACTATTCAAACTGATAAATTCAGGTTTCTTTCGTGCGAAACGGCGATTTATGAGAAATGACGATAAAATTGCTGTTTTAAACTTGGAAAAACATAGAAAAACGCTGTTTTCAACTATTCAAACTGATAAATTCATGTTTCATTCGTGCGAAACGGCGATTTATGAGAAATGACGATAAAATTGCTGTTTTAAACTTGCAAAAACATAGAAAAACGCTGTTTTCAACTATTCAAACTGACAAATTCATGTTTCTTCCGTGCGAAACGGCGATTTATGAGAAATAACGATAAAATTGCTGTTTTAAACTTGCAAAAACATAGAAAAACGCTGTTTTTTATGAGAAATGACGATAAAGTTACTGTTTTAAACTTGCAAAAACAAGAAAAACGCTGTTTTCAACTATTCAAACTGATAAATTTATGTTTCTTTAGTTTGAAACGGTTGATTTTTGTGAAATCACGATGAAACTAATGTTTTAAACTAGCAAAACCAAGAAAACGCTGTTTTCAACAATCTAAACTGACGTATTTAAAATGCTGTTTTAAACTTGCAAAAACATAGAAAAACGCTATTTTGAACTATTAAAACTGATAAATTCGTGTTTCTTTCGTGCGAAACGGCGATTTATGAGAAATGACGATAATATTGCTGTTTTAAACTTGCAAAAACATAGAAAAACGCAGTTTTCAACTATTCAAACTGATAAATTCAGGTTTCTTTCCTGCGAAACGGCGATTTATGAGAAATGTCGATAAAATTGCTGTTTTAAACTTGCAAAAACATAGAAAAACCCTGTTTTCAACTATTCAAACTGATAAATTCATGTTTCTTTCCTGCGAAACGGCGATTTATGAGAAATGACGATAAATTGCTGTTTTAAACTTGCAAAAACATAGAAAAACGCTGTTTTTTATGAGAAATGACGACAAAATTACTGTTTTAAACTTGCAAAAACAAGAAAAACGCTGTTTTCAACTATTCAAACTGATAAATTCATGTTTCTTTAGTTCGAAACGGTGGATTTTTGTGAAATCACGATGAAACTGCTGTTTTAAACTAGCAAAACCAAGAAAACGCTGTTTTCAACAATCTAAACTGACGTATTTAAAATGCTTTTTTAAACTTGCAAAAACATAGAAAACACTGTTTTGAACTATCCAAATTCAGTTTTGTGGTTTGGGGTTCGAGGTTTGAAGTTTGGGGTTGAGGTTTGGGGTTGAGGTTTGGGGTTGAGGTTTGGGGTTGAGGTTAGGGGTTGAGGTTTGGGGTTGAGGTTTGGGGTTGAGGTTTGGGGTTGAGGTTTGGGGTTGAGGTTTGGGGTTAAGGTTTGTGTTGATGTTTGGGGTTTGAAGTTAGGGATTTGGGGTTCGAAGTTTTAGGTTTGGTGTTCGAGGTTTGAGGTTTGGGGTTGAGGGTTAGGGTTTGAGTTTGGGGATTGGGGTTCGGGGTTTTAGGTTTGGTGTTTGTGGTGTTTGGATTGGGTGAAATGTTTCTATCGTGCGAAACGGCGAATTATGAGATTCAAATTGTTGATTTAAACTTGTAAAAACATAAAAAACGCTGTTTTCAACTAATCAAACTGATGAATTTCTTTTGTTGGAAACTGCGGATTATTGTGAAATCACGATAAATCGCTGTTTTCAACTATTCAAACAGATAAATTCATGTTTATTTCCTTCGATACGGTGGATTTTTGTGAAATCACGATAAAACTGCTGTTTTAAACTAGCAAAATACGCCGTTTTCAACAATCTAAACTGACGTATTTAAAATGCTGTTTTAAACTTGCAAAAACATAGAAAACGCTGTTTTGAACTATCCAAACTGACAAATTCATGTTTCTTTCGTGCGAAACGGCGATTTATGAGAAATGACGATAAAATTGCTGTTTTAAACTTGTAAAAACATAGAAAAACGCCGTTTTCAACTATTCAAACTGATAAATTCATGTTTCTTTCCTTCGAAACGGTGGATTTTTGTGAAATCACGATAAAACTGCTGTTTTAAACTAGCAAAATACGCTGTTTCAACAATCTAAACTGACGTATTTAAAATGCTGTTTTAAACTTGCAAGAACATAGAAAACGCTGTTTTCAACTATCCAAACTGACAAATTCATTGCTTTCGTGCGAAACGGCGATTTATGAGAAATGACGATAAAATTGCTGTTTTAAACTTGCAAAAACATAGAAAAACGCTATTTTCAACTATTCAAACTGACAAATTCATGTTTCTTTCGTGCGAAACGGCGATTTATGAGAATTGACGATAAAAATTGCTGTTTTAAACTTGCAAAAACATAGAAAAACGCTGTTTTCAACTATTCAAACTGATAAATTCATGTTTATTTCGTGCGAAACGGCGATTTATGAGAAATGACGATAAAATTGCTGTTTTAAACTTGCAAAAACATAGAAAAACGCTGTTTTCAACTATTCAAACTGATAAATTCATGTTTCTTTCGTGCGAAACAGCGATTTATGAGAAATGACGATAAAATTGCTGTTTTAAACTTGCAAAAACATTGAAAATCGCTGTTTTTTATGAGAAATGACGATAAAATTACTGTTTTAAACTTGCAAAAACAAGAAAAACGCTGTTTTCAACTATTCAAACTGATAAATTCATGTTTCTTTAGTTCGAAACGGTGGATTTTTGTGAAATCACGATGAAACTGCTGTTTTAAACTAGCAAAACCAAGAAAACGCTGTTTTCAACAATGTAAACTGACGTGCTTAAAATGCTGTTTTAAACTTGCAAAAACATAGAAAACGCTGTTTTGAACTATCCAAATTCAGTTTTGTGGTTTGGGGTTCCAGGTTTGAGGTTTGGGGTTGAGGTTTGGGGTTTGTGGTTTGAGGTTTGGGGTTTGGGGTTCGAGTTTTGGGGTTTGGGGTTGAGGTTTGGGGTTTCAGGTTTGGGGTTCGCGGTATGAGGTTTGGGGTTGGGGTTCGGTGTTTGAGGTTTGGGGTTTGGGGTTCGAGGTTTGAGGTTTGGGGTTCGAGTTTTGAGGTTTGGGGTTGAGGTTTGGGGTTTGAGGTTTGGGGTTGGGGGTTCGAGTTTTGGGGTTCGGGGTTGAGGTTTGGGGTAGAGGTTTAGGGTTGAGGTTTGGGGTTGAGGTTTGGGGTTGAGGTTTGGGGTTGAGGTTTGGGGTTGAGGTTTAGGGTTGAGGTTTGGGGTTGAGGTTTGGGGTTTGAGGTTAGGGATTTGGGGTTCGAAGTTTGAGGTTTGGGGTTCGAGGTTTGAGGTTTGGTGTTGAGGGTTGTGGTTTGAGTTTGGGGATTGGGGTTCGGGGTTTTAGGTTTGGTGTTTGTGGTGTTTGGATTGGGTGAAATGTTTCTTTCGTGCGAAACGGCGAATTATGAGATTCAAATTGTTGTTTTAAACTTGTAAAAACATAAAAAACGCTGTTTTAAACTAATCAAACTGATGAATTTCTTTTGTTGGAAACTGCGGATTATTGTGAAATCACGATAAAACGCTGTTTTCAACTATTCAAACTGATAAATTCATGTTTCTTTCGTGAGAAACGGCGATTTAAGAGAAATGACGATAAAATTGCTGTTTTAAACTTGCAAGAACATAGAAAAACGGTGTTTTCAACTATTCAAATAGATAAATTCATGTTTCTTTCCTTCGAAACGGTGGATTTTTGTGAAATCACGATAAAACGGCTGTTTTAAACTAGCAAAATACGCCGTTTACAACAATCTAAACTGACGTATTTAAAATGCTGTTTTAAACTTGCAAAAACATAGAAAACGCTGTTTTGAACTATCCAAACTGACAAATTCATGTTTCTTTCGTGCGAAACGGCGATTTATGAGAAATGACGATAAAATTGCTGTTTTAAACTTGCAAAAACATAGAAAAACGCCGTTTTCAACTATTCAAACTGATAAATTCATGTTTCTTTCCTTCGAAACGGTGGATTTTAGTGAAATCATGATAAAACTGCTGTTTTAAACTAGCAAAATACGCTGTTTTCAACAATCTAAACTGACGTATTTAAAATGCTGTTTTAAACTTGCAAAAACATAGAAAACGCTGTTTTGAACTATCCAAACTGACAAATTCATGTTTCTTACGTGCGAAACGGCGATTTATGAGAAATGACGATAAAATTGCTGTTTTAAACTTGCAAAAACATAGAAAAACGCCGTTTTCAACTATTCAAACTGATAAATTCATGTTTCTTTCCTTCGAAACGGTGGATTTTAGTGAAATCATGATAAAACTGCTGTTTTAAACTAGCAAAATACGCTGTTTTCAACAATCTAAACTGACGTATTTAAAATGCTGTTTTAAACTTGCAAGAACATAGAAAACGCTGTTTTGAACTATCCAAACTGACAAATTCATGTTTCTTTAGTGCGAAACGGCGATTTATGAGAAATGACGATAAAATTGCTGTTTTAAACTTGCAAAAACATAGAAAAACGCTGTTTTCAACTATTCAAACTGATAAATTCATGTTTCTTTCGTTCGAAACGGTGGATTTTTGTGAAATCATGATAAAACTGCTGTTTTAAACTTGCAAAAACATAGAAAAACGCTGTTTTGAACTATTCAAACTGACAAATTCATGTTTCTTTCGTGCGAAACGGCGATTTATGAGAAATGACGATAAAATTGCTGTTTAAAACTTGCAAAAACATAGAAAAACGCTGTTTCCACTATTCAGACTGATAAATTCATGTTTCTTTCCTGCGAAACGGCGATTTATGAGAAATGTCGATAAAATTACGGTTTTAAACTTGCAAAAACATAGAAAAACGCTGTTTTCAACTATTCAAACTGATAAATGCATGTTTCTTTCGTGCGAAACGGCGATTTATGAGAAATGACGATAAAATTGCTGTTTTAAACTTGCAAAAACATAGAAAAACGCTGTTTTGAACTATCCAAATTCAGTTTTGTGGTTAGGGGTTCTAGGTTTGAGGTTTGGGGTTGAGGTTTGGGGTTTGAGGTTTGGGGTTTGGGGTTCGAGTTTTGGGGTTTGGGGTTGAGGTTTGGGGTTTGAGGTTTGGGGTTCGCGGTTTGAGGTTTGAGGTTGGGGTTCGGTGTTTGAGGTTTGGGGTTTGGGGTTCGAGGTTTGAGGTTTGGGGTTCGAGGTTTGAGGTTTGGGGTTGAGGTTTGGGGTTTGAGGTTTGGGGTTGGGGGTTCGAGTTTTGGGGTTGGGGTTGAGGTTTGAGGTTGAGGTTTGGGATTGAGGTTTAGGTTGAGGTTTGGGGTTGAGGTTTGGGGTTGAGGTTTGGGGTTTAGGTTTGGGGTTTGAGGTTTGGGGTTGAGGTTTGGGGTTGAGGTTTGGGGTTTGAGGTTAGGGATTTGGTGTTCGAAGTTTGAGGTTTGGGGTTCAAGGTTTGAGGTTTGGGGTTGAGGGTTGGGGTTTGAGTTTGGTGATTGGGGTTCGGGGTTTTAGGTTTGGTGTTTGTGGTTTTTGGATTGGGTGAAATGTTTCTTTCGTGCGAAACGGCGAATTATGAGATTCAAATTGTTGTTTTAAACTTGTAAAAACATAAAAAACGCTGTTTTCAACTATTCAAACTGATAAATTCATGTTTTTTTCGTGCGAATCTGCGATTTATGAGAATTGACGATAAAATTGCTGTTTTAAACTTGCAAAAACATAGAAAAACGCTATTTTGAACTATTCAAACTGACAAATACATGTTTCTTTCGTGCGAAACGGCGATTTATGAGAAATGACGATAAAATTGCTGTTTTAAATTTGCAAAAACATAGAAAAACGCTGTTTTCAACTGTTCAAACTGATAAATTTATGTTTCTTTCGTGCGAAACGGCGATTTATGAGAAATGACGATAAAATTGCTGTTTTAAACTTGCTGTTTTAAACTTGCAAAAACATAGAAAAACGCTGTTTTTTATGAGAAATGACGATAAAATTACTGTTTTAAACTTGCAAAAACAAGAAAAACGCTGTTTTCAACTATTCAAACTGATAAATTCATGTTTCTTTAGTTCGAAACGGTGGATTTTTGTGAAATCACGATGAAACTGCTGTTTTAAACTAGCAAAACCAAGAAAACGCTGTTTTCAACAATCTAAACTGACGTATTTAAAATGCTGTTTTAAACTTGCAAAAACATAGAAAACGCTGTTTTGAACTATCCAAATTCAGTTTTGTGGTTTGGGGTTCTAGGTTTGAGGTTTGGGGTTTGAGGTTTGGGGTTTGGGGTTCGAGTTTTGGGGTTTGGGGTTGAGGTTTGGGGTTTGAGGTTTGGGGTTCGCGGTTTGAGGTTTGAGGTTGGGGTTCGGTGTTTGAGGTTTGGGGTTTGGGGTTCGAGGTTTGAGGTTTGGGGTTCGAGGTTTGAGGTTTGGGGTTGAGGTTTGGGGTTTGAGGTTTGGGGTTGGGGGTTCGAGTTTTGGGGTTGGGGTTGAGGTTTGAGGTTGAGATTTGTGGTTGAGGTTTAGGTTGAGGTTTGGGGTTGAGGTTTGGGGTTGAGGTTTGGGGTTTAGGTTTGGGGTTTGAGGTTTGAGGTTGAGGTTTGGGGTTGAGGTTTGGGGTTTGAGGTTAGGGATTTGGGGTTCGAAGTTTTAAGTTTGGGGTTCAAGGTTTGAGGTTTGGGGTTGAGGTTTGGGGTTCGAGTTTGGGGATTGGGGTTCGGGGTTTTAGGTTTGGTGTTTGTGGTGTTTGGATTGGGTGAAATGTTTCTTTCGTGCGAAACGGCGAATTATGAGATTCAAATTGTTGTTTTAAACTTGTAAAAACATAAAAAACGCTGTTTTGAACTATTCAAATTGACAAACTCATGTTTCTTTCGTGCGAAACGGCGATTTATGAGAAATAAAGATAAAATTGCTGTTTTATACTAGCAAAAACATAGAAAAACGCTATTTTGAACTATTCAAACTGACAAATACATGTTTCTTTTGTGCGAAACGGCGATTTATGAGAAATGACGATAAAATTGCTGTTTTAAACTTGCAAAAACATAGAAAAACGCTGTTTTGAACTATTCAAATTGACAAACTCATGTTTCTTTCGTGCTAACGGCGATTTATGAGAAATGACGATAAAATTGCTGTTTCAAACTTGCAAAAACATAGAAAAACGCTGTTTTCAACTATTCAAACTGATAAATTCATGTTTCTTTCGTGCGAAACGGCGATTTATGAGAAATGACGATAAAATTGCTGTTTTAAACTTGCAAAAACATAGAAAAACGCTGTTCTGAACTATTCAAACTGACAAATTCATGTTTCTTTCGTGCGAAACGGCGATTTATGAGAAATGACAATAAAATTGCTGTTTTAACCTGCAAAAACTTAGAAAAACGCTGTTTTGAACTATTCAAATTGACAAACTCATGTTTCTTTCGTGCGAAACGGCGATTTATGAGAAATGACGATAAAATTGCTGTTTTAAACTTGCAAAAACATAGAAAAACTCTGTTTTTAACTATTCAAACTGATAAATTCATGTTTCTTTCGTGCGAAAAGGCGATTTATGAGAAATGACGATAAAATTGCTGTTTTAAACTTGCAAAAACATAGAAAAACGCTGTTTTCAACTATTCAAACAGATAAATTCATGTTTCTTTCCTTCGAAACGGTGGATTTTTGTGAAATCACGATAAAACTGCTATTTTAAACTAGCAAAATACGCCGTTTTCAACAATCTAAACTGACGTATTTAAAATGCTGTTTTAAACTTGCAAAAACATAGAAAACGCTGTTTTGAACTATCCAAACTGACAAATTCATGTTTCTTTCGTGCGAAACGGCGATTTATGAGAAATGACGATAAAATTGCTGTTTTAAACTTGCAAAAACATAGAAAAACGCCGTTTTCAACTATTCAAACTGATAAATTCATGTTTCTCTCCTTCGAAACGGTGGATTTTAGTGAAATCATGATAAAACTGCTGTTTTAAACTAGCAAAATACGCTGTTTTCAACAATCTAAACTGACGTATTTAAAATGCTGTTTTAAACTTGCAAGAACATAGAAAACGCTGTTTTCAACTATCCAAACTGACAAATTCATGTTTCTTTAGTGCGAAACGGCGATTTATGAGAAATGACGATAAAATTGCTGTTTTAAACTTGCGAAAACATAGAAAAACGCTGTTTTCAACTATTCAAACTGATAAATTCATGTTTCTTTCGTGCGAAACAGCGATTTATGAGAAATGACGATAAAATTGCTGTTTTAAACTTGCAAAAACATAGAAAATCGCTGTTTTTTATGAGAAATGACGATAAAATTACTGTTTTAAACTTGCAAAAACAAGAAAAACGCTGTTTTCAACTATTCAAACTGATAAATTCATGTTCTTTAGTTCGAAACGGTGGATTTTTGTGAATTCACGATGAAACTGCTGTTTTAAACTAGCAAAACCAAGAAAACGCTGTTTTCAACAATCTAAACTGACGTATTTAAAATGCTGTTTTAAACTTGCAAAAACATAGAAAACGCTGTTTTGAACTATCCAAATTCAGTTTTGTGGTTTGGGGTTCCAGGTTTGAGGTTTGGGGTTGAGGTTTGGGGTTTGTGGTTTGAGGTTTGGGGTTTGGGGTTCGAGTTTTGGGGTTTGGGGTTGAGGTTTGGGGTTTCAGGTTTGGGGTTCGCGGTATAAGGTTTGGGGTTGGGGTTCGGTGTTTGAGGTTTGGAGTTTGGGGTTCGAGGTTTGAGGTTTGGGGTTCGAGTTTTGAGGTTTGGGGTTGAGATTTGGGGTTTGAGGTTTGGGGTTGGGGGTTCGAGTTTTGGGGTTGAGGTTTGGGGTTGAGGTTTGGGGTATAGGTTTGGGGTTGAGGTTTGGGGTTGAGGTTTGGGGTTGAGGTTTGGGGTTGAGGTTTGGGGTTGAGGTTTGGGGTTGAGGTTTGGGGTTGAGGTTTAGGGTTGAGGTTTGGGGTTGAGGTTTGGGGTTTGAGGTTAGGGATTTGGGGTTCGAAGATTGAGGTTTGGGGTTCGAGGTTTGAGGTTTGGTGTTGAGGGTTGTGGTTTGAGTTTGGGGATTGGGGTTCGGGGTTTTAGGTTTGGTGTTTGTGGTGTTTGGATTGGGTGAAATGTTTCTTTCGTGCGAAACATCGAATTATGAGATTCAAATTGTTGTTTTAAACTTGTAAAAACATAAAAAACGCTGTTTTAAACTAATCAAACTGATGAATTTCTTTTGTTGGAAACTGCGGATTATTGTGAAATCACGATAAAACGCTGTTTTCAACTATTCAAACTGATAAATTCATGTTTCTTTCGTGAGAAACGGCGATTTAAGAGAAATGACGATAAAATTGCTGTTTTAAACTTGCAAGAACATAGAAAAACGGTGTTTTCAACTATTCAAATAGATAAATTCATGTTTCTTTCCTTCGAAACGGTGGATTTTTGTGAAATCACGATAAAACGGCTGTTTTAAACTAGCAAAATACGCCGTTTTCAACAATCTAAACTGACGTATTTAAAATGCTGTTTTAAACTTGCAAAAACATAGAAAACGCTGTTTTGAACTATCCAAACTGACAAATTCATGTTTCTTTCGTGCGAAACGGCGATTTATGAGAAATGACGATAAAATTGCTGTTTTAAACTTGCAAAAACATAGAAAAACGCCGTTTTCAACTATTCAAACTGATAAATTCATGTTTCTTTCCTTCGAAACGGTGGATTTTAGTGAAATCATGATAAAACTGCTGTTTTAAACTAGCAAAATACGCTGTTTTCAACAATCTAAACTGACGTATTTAAAATGCTGTTTTAAACTTGCAAAAACATAGAAAACGCTGTTTTGAACTATCCAAACTGACAAATTCATGTTTCTTTCGTGCGAAACGGCGATTTATGAGAAATGACGATAAAATTGCTGTTTTAAACTTGCAAAAACATAGAAAAACGCCGTTTTCAACTATTCAAACTGATAAATTCATGTTTCTTTCCTTCGAAACGGTGGATTTTAGTGAAATCATGATAAAACTGCTGTTTTAAACTAGCAAAATACGCTGTTTTCAACAATCTAAACTGACGTATTTAAAATGCTGTTTTAAACTTGCAAGAACATAGAAAACGCTGTTTTGAACTATCCAAACTGACAAATTCATGTTTCTTTAGTGCGAAACGGCGATTTATGAGAAATGACGATAAAATTGCTGTTTTAAACTTGCAAAAACATAGAAAAACGCTGTTTTCAACTATTCAAACTGATAAATTCATGTTTCTTTCGTTCGAAACGGTGGATTTTTGTGAAATCATGATAAAACTGCTGTTTTAAACTTGCAAAAACATAGAAAAACGCTGTTTTGAACTATTCAAACTGACAAATTCATGTTTCTTTCGTGCGAAACGGCGATTTATGAGAAATGACGATAAAATTGCTGTTTAAAACTTGCAAAAACATAGAAAAACGCTGTTTCCACTATTCAGACTGATAAATTCATGTTTCTTTCCTGCGAAACGGCGATTTATGAGAAATGTCGATAAAATTACGGTTTTAAACTTGCAAAAACATAGAAAAACGCTGTTTTCAACTATTCAAACTGATAAATGCATGTTTCTTTCGTGCGAAACGGCGATTTATGAGAAATGACGATAAAATTGCTGTTTTAAACTTGCAAAAACATAGAAAAACGCTGTTTTGAACTATCCAAATTCAGTTTTGTGGTTAGGGGTTCTAGGTTTGAGGTTTGGGGTTGAGGTTTGGGGTTTGAGGTTTGGGGTTTGGGGTTCGAGTTTTGGGGTTTGGGGTTGAGGTTTGGGGTTTGAGGTTTGGGGTTCGCGGTTTGAGGTTTGAGGTTGGGGTTCGGTGTTTGAGGTTTGGGGTTTGGGGTTCGAGGTTTGAGGTTTGGGGTTCGAGGTTTGAGGTTTGGGGTTGAGGTTTGGGGTTTGAGGTTTGGGGTTGGGGGTTCGAGTTTTGGGGTTGGGGTTGAGGTTTGAGGTTGAGGTTTGGGATTGAGGTTTAGGTTGAGGTTTGGGGTTGAGGTTTGGGGTTGAGGTTTGGGGTTTAGGTTTGGGGTTTGAGGTTTGGGGTTGAGGTTTGGGGTTGAGGTTTGGGGTTTGAGGTTAGGGATTTGGTGTTCGAAGTTTGAGGTTTGGGGTTCAAGGTTTGAGGTTTGGGGTTGAGGGTTGGGGTTTGAGTTTGGTGATTGGGGTTCGGGGTTTTAGGTTTGGTGTTTGTGGTTTTTGGATTGGGTGAAATGTTTCTTTCGTGCGAAACGGCGAATTATGAGATTCAAATTGTTGTTTTAAACTTGTAAAAACATAAAAAACGCTGTTTTCAACTATTCAAACTGATAAATTCATGTTTTTTTCGTGCGAATCTGCGATTTATGAGAATTGACGATAAAATTGCTGTTTTAAACTTGCAAAAACATAGAAAAACGCTGTTTTGAACTATTCAAATTGACAAACTCATGTTTCTTTCGTGCGAAACGGCGATTTATAAGAAATAAAGATAAAATTGCTGTTTTATACTTGCAAAAACAGAAAAACGCTATTTTGAACTATTCAAACTGACAAATACATGTTTCTTTCGTGCGAAACGGCGATTTATGAGAAATGACGATAAAATTGCTGTTTTAAATTTGCAAAAACATAGAAAAACGCTGTTTTCAACTGTTCAAACTGATAAATTTATGTTTCTTTCGTGCGAAACGGCGATTTATGAGAAATGACGATAAAATTGCTGTTTTAAACTTGCTGTTTTAAACTTGCAAAAACATAGAAAAACGCTGTTTTTTATGAGAAATGACGATAAAATTACTGTTTTAAACTTGCAAAAACAAGAAAAACGCTGTTTTCAACTATTCAAACTGATAAATTCATGTTTCTTTAGTTCGAAACGGTGGATTTTTGTGAAATCACGATGAAACTGCTGTTTTAAACTAGCAAAACCAAGAAAACGCTGTTTTCAACAATCTAAACTGACGTATTTAAAATGCTGTTTTAAACTTGCAAAAACATAGAAAACGCTGTTTTGAACTATCCAAATTCAGTTTTGTGGTTTGGGGTTCTAGGTTTGAGGTTTGGGGTTTGGGATTCGAGTTTTGGGGTTTGGGGTTGAGGTTTGGGGTTTGAGGTTTGGGGTTCGCGGTTTGAGGTTTGAGGTTGGGGTTCGGTGTTTGAGGTTTGGGGTTTGGGGTTCGAGGTTTGAGGTTTGGGGTTCGAGGTTTGAGGTTTGGGGTTGAGGTTTGGGGTTTGAGGTTTGGGGTTGGGGGTTCGAGTTTTGGGGTTGGGGTTGAGGTTTGAGGTTGAGATTTGTGGTTGAGGTTTAGGTTGAGGTTTGGGGTTGAGGTTTGGGGTTGAGGTTTGGGGTTTAGGTTTGGGGTTTGAGGTTTGAGGTTGAGGTTTGGGGTTGAGGTTTGGGGTTTGAGGTTAGGGATTTGGGGTTCGAAGTTTTAAGTTTGGGGTTCAAGGTTTGAGGTTTGGGGTTGAGGTTTGGGGTTCGAGTTTGGGGATTGGGGTTCGGGGTTTTAGGTTTGGTGTTTGTGGTGTTTGGATTGGGTGAAATGTTTCTTTCGTGCGAAACGGCGAATTATGAGATTCAAATTGTTGTTTTAAACTTGTAAAAACATAAAAAACGCTGTTTTGAACTATTCAAATTGACAAACTCATGTTTCTTTCGTGCGAAACGGCGATTTATGAGAAATAAAGATAAAATTGCTGTTTTATACTAGCAAAAACATAGAAAAACGCTATTTTGAACTATTCAAACTGACAAATACATGTTTCTTTTGTGCGAAACGGCGATTTATGAGAAATGACGATAAAATTGCTGTTTTAAACTTGCAAAAACATAGAAAAACGCTGTTTTGAACTATTCAAATTGACAAACTCATGTTTCTTTCGTGCTAACGGCGATTTATGAGAAATGACGATAAAATTGCTGTTTCAAACTTGCAAAAACATAGAAAAACGCTGTTTTCAACTATTCAAACTGATAAATTCATGTTTCTTTCGTGCGAAACGGCGATTTATGAGAAATGACGATAAAATTGCTGTTTTAAACTTGCAAAAACATAGAAAAACGCTGTTCTGAACTATTCAAACTGACAAATTCATGTTTCTTTCGTGCGAAACGGCGATTTATGAGAAATGACAATAAAATTGCTGTTTTAACCTGCAAAAACTTAGAAAAACGCTGTTTTGAACTATTCAAATTGACAAACTCATGTTTCTTTCGTGCGAAACGGCGATTTATGAGAAATGACGATAAAATTGCTGTTTTAAACTTGCAAAAACATAGAAAAACTCTGTTTTTAACTATTCAAACTGATAAATTCATGTTTCTTTCGTGCGAAAAGGCGATTTATGAGAAATGACGATAAAATTGCTGTTTTAAACTTGCAAAAACATAGAAAAACGCTGTTTTCAACTATTCAAACAGATAAATTCATGTTTCTTTCCTTCGAAACGGTGGATTTTTGTGAAATCACGATAAAACTGCTATTTTAAACTAGCAAAATACGCCGTTTTCAACAATCTAAACTGACGTATTTAAAATGCTGTTTTAAACTTGCAAAAACATAGAAAACGCTGTTTTGAACTATCCAAACTGACAAATTCATGTTTCTTTCGTGCGAAACGGCGATTTATGAGAAATGACGATAAAATTGCTGTTTTAAACTTGCAAAAACATAGAAAAACGCCGTTTTCAACTATTCAAACTGATAAATTCATGTTTCTCTCCTTCGAAACGGTGGATTTTAGTGAAATCATGATAAAACTGCTGTTTTAAACTAGCAAAATACGCTGTTTTCAACAATCTAAACTGACGTATTTAAAATGCTGTTTTAAACTTGCAAGAACATAGAAAACGCTGTTTTCAACTATCCAAACTGACAAATTCATGTTTCTTTAGTGCGAAACGGCGATTTATGAGAAATGACGATAAAATTGCAGTTTTAAACTTGCAAAAACATAGAAAAACGCTGTTTTCAACTATTCAAACTGATAAATTCATGTTTCTTTCGTGCGAAACGGCGATTTATGAGTAATGACGATAAAATTGCTGTTTTAAACTTGCAAAAACATAGAAAAACGCTGTTTTCATGCGAAATGACGATAAAATTGCTGTTTTAAACTTGCAAAAACATAGAAAACGCTGTTTTGAACTATCCAAACTGACAAATTCATGTTTCTTTCGTGCGAAACGGCGATTTATGAGAAATGACGATAAAATTGCTGTTTTAAACTAGCAAAAACATAGAAAAACGCCGTTTTCAACTATTCAAACTGATAAATTCATGTTTCTTTCCTTCGAAACGGTGGATTTTAGTGAAATCATGATAAAACTGCTGTATTAAACTAGCAAAATACGCTGTTTTCAACAATCTAAACTGACGTATTTAAAATGCTGTTTTAAACTTGCAAGAACATAGAAAACGCTGTTTTCAACTATCCAAACTGACAAATTCAGGTTTCTTTAGTGCGAAACGGCGATTTATGAGAAATGACGATAAAATTGCTGTTTTAAACTTGCAAAAACATAGAAAAACGCTGTTTTCAACTATTCAAACTGATAAATTCATGTTTCTTTCGTTCGAAACGGTGGATTTTTGTGAAATCACGATGAAACTGCTGTTTTAAACTAGCAAAACCAAGAAAACGCTGTTTTCAACAATCTAAACTGACGTATTTAAAATGCTGTTTTAAACTTGCAAAAACATAGAAAACGCTGTTTTGAACTATCCAAATTCAGTTTTGTGGTTTGGAGTTCTAGGTTTGAGGTTTGAGGTTGGGGTTCGGTGTTTGAGGTTTGGGGTTTGGCGTTCGAGGTTTGAGGTTTGGGGTTCGAGGTTTGAGGTTTGGGGTTGAGGTTTTAGGTTTGAGGTTTGGGGTTGGGGGTTCGAGTTTTGGGGTTGGGGTTAAGGTTTGAGGTTGAGGTTTGGGGTTGAGGTTTAGGTTGAGGTTTGGGGTGGAGGTTTGGGGTTGAGGTTTGGGGTTGAGGTTTGGGGTTTGAGGTTTGGGGTTGAGGTTTGGGGTTGGGGTTTGGGGTTTGAGGTTAGGGATTTGGGGTTCGAAGTTTGAGGTTTGGGGTTCAAGGTTTGAGGTTTGGGGTTGAGGGTTGGGGTTTGAGTTTGGGGATTGGGGTTCGGGGTTTTAGGTTTGGTGTTTGTGGTGTTTGGATTGGGTGAAATGTTTCTTTCGTGCGAAACGGCGAATTATGAGATTCAAATTGTTGTTTTAAACTTGTAAAAACATAAAAACCGCTGTTTTCAACTATTCAAACTGATAAATTCATGTTTTTTTCGTGCGAAACGGCGATTTATGAGAATTGACGATAAAATTGCTGTTTTAAACTTACGAAAACATAGAAAAACGTTGTTTTGAACTATTCAAATTGACAAACTCATGTTTCTTTCGTGCGAAACGGCGATTTATGAGAAATAAAGATAAAATTGCTGTTTTATACTTGCAAAAACATAGAAAAACGCTATTTTGAACTATTCAAACTGACAAATACATGTTTCTTTCGTGCGAAACGGCGATTTATGAGAATTGACGATAAAATTGCTGTTTTAAACTTGCAAAACCATAGAAAAACTCTGTTTTGAACTATTCAAATTGACAAACTCATGTTTCTTTCGTGCGAAACGGCGATTTATGAGAAATAACGATAAAATTGCTGTTTAAAATTGCAAAAACATAGAAAAACGCTATTTTGAACTATTCAAACTGACAAATTTATGTTTCTTTCGTGCGAAACGGCGATTTATGAGAAATGACGATAAAATTGCTGTTTTAAACTTGCAAAAACATAGAAAAACGCTATTTTGAACTATTCAAACTGATAAATTCATGTTTCTTTCGTGCGAAACGGCGATTTATAAGAAATGACGATAAAATTGCTGTTTTAAACTTGCAAAAACATAGAAAAAACGCTGTTTTGAACTATTCAAACTGACAAATTCATGTTTCTTTCGTGCGAAACGGCGATTTATGAGAAATGACGATAAAATTGCTGTTTTAAACTTGCAAAAACATAGAAAAACGCTGTTTTCAACTATTCAAACTGACAAATTCATGTTTCTTCCGTGCGAAACGGCGATTTATGAGAAATGACGATAAAATTGCTGTTTAAAACTTGCAAAAACATAGAAAAACGCTGTTTTCAACTATTCAGACTGATAAATTCATGTTTCTTTCCTGCGAAACGGCGATTTATGAGAAATGTCGATAAAATTGCTGTTTTAAACTTGCAAAAACATAGAAAAACGCTGTTTTAAACTATTCAAACTGATAAATTCATGTTTCTTCCGTGCGAAACGGCGATTTATGAGAAATGACGATAAAATTGCTGTTTAAAACTTGCAAAAACATAGAAAAACGCTGTTTTCAACTATTCAGACTGATAAATTCATGTTTCTTTCCTGCAAAACGGCGATTTATGAGAAATGACGATAAAATTGCTGTTTAAAACTTGCAAAAACATAGAAAAACGCTGTTTTCAACTATTCAGACTGATAAATTCATGTTTCTTTCCTGCGAAACGGCGATTTATGAGAAATGTCGATAAAATTGCTGTTTTAAACTTGCAAAAACATAGAAAAACGCTGTTTTAAACTATTCAAACTGATAAATTCATGTTTCTTTCGTGCGAAACGGCGATTTATGAGAAATGACGATAAAATTGCTGTTTTAAACTTGCAAAAACATAGAAAAACGCTGTTTTCAACTATTCAAACTGATAAATTCATGTTTCTTTCGTTCGAAACGGTGGATTTTTGTGAAATCACGATAAAACTGCTGTTTTAAACTTGCAAAAACATAGAAAAACACTGTCTTGAAATATTTAAACTGACAAATTCATGTTTCTTTCGTGCGAAACGGCGATTTATGAGAAATGACGATAAAATTGCTGTTTTAAACTTGCAAAAACCTAGAATAACGCTGTTTTGAACTATTCAAACTGACAAATTCATGTTTCTTTCGTGCGAAACGGCGATTTATGAGAAATGACGATAAAATTGCTGTTTTAAACTTGCAAAAACATAGAAAAACGCTGTTTTCCACTATTCAGACTGATAAATTCATGTTACTTTCCTGCGAAACGGCGATTTATGAAAATTGACGATAAAATTGCTGTTTAAACTTGCAAAAACATAGAAAAACGCTGTTTTCAACTATTCAAACTGATAAATTCATGTTTCTTTCGTGCGAAACGGCGATTTATGAGAAATGACGATAAAATTGCTGTTTTAAACTTGCAAAAACATAGAAAAACGCTGTTTTGAACTATTCAAACTGACAAATTCATGTTTCTTTCGTGCGAAACGGCGATTTATGAGAAATGACGATAAAATTGCTGTTTTAAACTTGCAAAAACATAGAAAAACGCTGTTTTCAACTATTCAAACTGACAAATTCATGTTTCTTCCGTGCGAAACGGCGATTTATGAGAAATGACGATAAAATTGCTGTTTAAAACTTGCAAAAACATAGAAAAACGCTGTTTTCAACTATTCAGACTGATAAATTCATGTTTCTTTCCTGCGAAACGGCGATTTATGAGAAATGTCGATAAAATTGCTGTTTTAAACTTGCAAAAACATAGAAAAAACGCTGTTTTAAACTATTCAAACTGATAAATTCATGTTTCTTCCGTGCGAAACGGCGATTTATGAGAAATGACGATAAAATTGCTGTTTAAAACTTGCAAAAACATAGAAAAACGCTGTTTTCAACTATTCAGACTGATAAATTCATGTTTCTTTCCTGCAAAACGGCGATTTATGAGAAATGACGATAAAATTGCTGTTTAAAACTTGCAAAAACATAGAAAAACGCTGTTTTCAACTATTCAGACTGATAAATTCATGTTTCTTTCCTGCGAAACGGCGATTTATGAGAAATGTCGATAAAATTGCTGTTTTAAACTTGCAAAAACATAGAAAAACGCTGTTTTAAACTATTCAAACTGATAAATTCATGTTTCTTTCGTGCGAAACGGCGATTTATGAGAAATGACGATAAAATTGCTGTTTTAAACTTGCAAAAACATAGAAAAACGCTGTTTTCAACTATTCAAACTGATAAATTCATGTTTCTTTCGTTCGAAACGGTGGATTTTTGTGAAATCACGATAAAACTGCTGTTTTAAACTTGCAAAAACATAGAAAAACACTGTCTTGAAATATTTAAACTGACAAATTCATGTTTCTTTCGTGCGAAACGGCGATTTATGAGAAATGACGATAAAATTGCTGTTTTAAACTTGCAAAAACCTAGAATAACGCTGTTTTGAACTATTCAAACTGACAAATTCATGTTTCTTTCGTGCGAAACGGCGATTTATGAGAAATGACGATAAAATTGCTGTTTTAAAATTGCAAAAACATAGAAAAACCCTGTTTTCAACTATTCAAATTGATAAATTCATGTTTCTTTCGTGCGAAACGGCGATTTATGAGAAATGACGATAAAATTGCTGTTTTAAACTTGCAAAAACATAGAAAAACGCTGTTTTCAACTATTCAAACTGACAAATTCATGTTTCTTCCGTGCGAAACGGCGAGTTATGAGAAATGACGATAAAATTGCTGTTTAAAACTTGCAAAAACATAGAAAAACGCTGTTTTCAACTATTCAGACTGATAATTTCATGTTTCTTTCCTGCGAAACGGCGATTTATGAGAATGTCGATAAAATTGCTGTTTTAAACTTGCTAAAACATAGAAAAACGCTGTTTTAAACTATTCAAACTGATAAATTCATGTTTCTTTTGTGCGAAACGGCGATTTATGAGAAATGACGATAAAATTGCTGTTTTAAACTTGCAAAAACATAGAAAAACGCTGTTTTCAACTATTCAAACTGTTAAATTCATGTTTCTTTCGTTCGAAACGGTGGATTTTTGTGAAATCACGATAAAACTGCTGTTTTAAACTAGCAAAATACGCTGTTTTCAACAATCTAAACTGACGTATTTAAAATGCTGTTTTAAACTTGCAAGAACATAGAAAACGCTGTTTTCAACTATCCAAACTGACAAATTCATGTTTCTTTCGTGCGAAACGGCGATTTATGAGAAATGACGATAAAATTGCTTTTTTATTGCTGTTTTAAACTTGCAAAAACATAGAAAAACGCTGTTTTCCACTATTCAGACTGATAAATTCATGTTACTTTCCTGCGAAACGGCGATTTATGAAAAATGACGATAAAATTGCTGTTTAAACTTGCAAAAACATAGAAAAACGCTGTTTTCAACTATTCAAACTGATAAATTCATGTTTCTTTCGTGCGAAACGGCGATTTATGAAAAATGACGATAAAATTGCAGTTTTAAACTTGCAAAAACATAGAAAAACGCTGTTTTGAACTATTCAAACTGACAAATTCATGTTTCTTTTGTGCGAAACGATGATTTATGAGAAATGACGATAAAATTGCTGTTTTAAACTTGCAAAAACATAGAAAAACCCTGTTTTCAACTATTCAAATTGATAAATTCATGTTTCTTTCGTGCGAAACGGCGATTTATGAGAAATTGCTGTTTTAAACTTGCAAAAACATAGAAAAACGCTGTTTTCAACTATTTAAACTGACAAATTCATGTTTCTTCCATGCGAAACGGCGATTTATGAGAAATGACGATAAAATTGCTGTTTTAAACTTGCAAAAACATAGAAAAACGCTGTTTTCAACTATTCAGACTGAAAAATTCATGTTTCTTTCCTGCGGAACGGCGATTTATGAGAAATGTCGATAATATTGCTGTTTTAAA
This sequence comes from Poecilus cupreus, assembly GCA_963942605.1. NCBI lineage: Eukaryota > Metazoa > Arthropoda > Insecta > Coleoptera > Carabidae > Poecilus > Poecilus cupreus. The sequence continues at coordinate 5,539 of CAWWDY010000626.1, read as the reverse complement.
CTTGCAAAAACATAGAAAAACGCTGTTTTCAAATATTCAAACTGATAAATTCATATTTCTTTCTTGCGAAACGGCGATTTATGAGAAATGACGATAAAATTGCTGTTTTAAACTTGCAAAAACATAGAAAAACTTTGTTTTCAACTGTTCAAACTTATAAATTCATGTTTCTTTCGTGCGAAACGGCGATTTATGAGAAATGGCGGTAAAATTGCTGTTTTAAACTTGCAAAAACATAGAAAAACGCTGTTTTTTATGAGAAATGACGATAAAATTACTGTTTTAAACTTGCATAAACAAGAAAAACGCTGTTTTCAACTATTCAAACTGATAAATTCATGTTTCTTTAGTTCGAAACGGTCGATTTTTGTGAAATCACGATGAAACTGCTGTTTTAAACTAGCAAAACCAAGAAAACGCTGTTTTCAACAATCTAAACTGACGTATTTAAAATGCTGTTTTAAACTTGCAAAAACATAGAAAACGCTGTTTTGAACTATCCAAATTCAGTTTTGTGGTTTGGGGTTCGAGGTTTGAGGTTGGGGGTTGAGGTTTGGGGTTTGAGGTTTGGGGTTTGGGGATCGAGTTTTGGGGTATGGGGTTGAGGTTTGGGGTTTGAGGTGTGGGGTTCGCGGTTTGAGGTTTGGGGTTGGGGTTCGGTGTTTGAGGTTTGGGGTTTGGGGTTCGAGGTTTAGGTTTGGGGTTCGAGGTTTGAGGTTTGGGGTTGAGGTTTGGGGTTTGAGGTTTGGGGTTGGGGGTTCGAGTTTTGGGGTAGGGGTTGAGGTTTGAGGTTGAGGTTTGGGGTTGAGTTTTAGGTTGAGGTTTGGGGTTTAGGTTTAGGGTAGAGGTTTGGGGTTGAGGTTTGGGGTTGAGGTTTGGGGTTGAGGTTTGGGGTTGAGGTTTGGGGTTGAGGTTTGGGGTTGAGGTTTGGGGTTTGAGGTTAGGGATTTGGGGTTCGAAGTTTGAGGTTTGGGGTTCGAGGTTTGAGGTTTGGGGTTGATGGTTGGGGTTTGAGTTTGGGGATTGGGGTTCGGGGTTTTAGGTTTGGTGTTTGTGGTGTTTGGATTGGGTTAAATGTTTCTTTCGTGCGAAACGGCGAATTATGAGATTCAAATTGTTGTTTTAAACTTGTAAAAACTTAAAAAACGCTGTTTTCAACAAATCATACTGATGAATTTCTTTTGTTGGAAACTGCGGATTATTGTGAAATCACGATAAAACGCAGTTTACAACTATTCAAACTGATAATTTCATGTTTCTTTCATGAGAAACGGCGATTTAAGAGAAATGACGATAAAATTGCTGTTTTAAACTTGCAAGAACATAGAAAAACGCTGTTTTCAACTATTCAAACAGATAAATTCATGTTTCTTTCCTTCGAAACGGTGGATTTTTGTGAAATCACGATAAAACTGCTGTTTTAAACTAGCAAATTACGCCGTTTTCAACAATCTAAACTGACGTATTTAAAATACTGTTTTAAACTTGCAAAAACATAGAAAACGCTATTTTGAACTATTTAAACTGACAAATTCATGTTTCTTTCGTGCGAAACGGCGATTTATGAGAAATGACGATAAAATTGCTGTTTTAAACTTGCAAAAACATAGAAAAACGCCGTTTTCAACTATTCAAACTGATAAATTCATGTTTCTTCCGTGAGAAACGGTGGATTTTTGTGAAATCACGATAAAACTGCTGTTTTAAACTAGCAAAATACGCTGTTTTCAACAATCTAAACTGACGTATTTAAAATGCTGTTTTAAACTTGCAAGAACATAGAAAACGCTGTTTTCAACTATCCAAACTGACAAATTCATGTTTCTTTCGTGCGAAACGGCGATTTATGAGAAATGACGATAAAATTGTTTTTTTAAACTTGCAAAAACATAGAAAAACGCTGTTTTTAACTATTCAGACTTAAAAATTCATGTTTCTTTCGTGCGAAACGGCGATTTATGAGAAATGACGATAAAATTGCTGTTTTAAACTTGCAAAAACATATAAAAACGCTGTTTTCAACTATTCAAACTGATAAATTCATGTTTCTTTCGTTCGAAACGGTGGATTTTTGTGAAATCACGATAAAACTGCTGTTTTAAACTTGCAAAAACATAGAAAAACACTGTTTTGAACTATTTAAACTGACAAATTCATGTTTCTTTCGTGCGAAACGGCGATTTATGAGAAATGACGATAAAATTGCTGTTTTAAACTTGCAAAAACATAGAATAACGCTGTTTTCAACTATTCAAACTGACAAATTCATGTTTCTTTCGTGCGAAACGGCGATTTATGAGAAATGACGATAAAATTGCTGTTTTAAACTTGCAAAAACATAGAAAAACGCTGTTTTCCACTATTCAGACTGATAAATTCATGTTACTTTCCTGCGAAACGGCGATTTATTAAAAATGACGATAAAATTGCTGTTTAAACTAGCAAAAACATAGAAAAACGCTGTTTTCAACTATTCAAACTGATAAATTCATGTTTCTTTCATGTGAAACGGCGATTTATGAGAAATAACGATAAAATTGCTGTTTTAAACTTGCAAAAACATAGAAAAACGCTGTTTTGAACTATTCAAACTGACAAATTCATGTTTCTTTCGTGCGAAACGATGATTTATGAGAAATGACGATAAAATTGCTGTTTTAAACTTGCAAAAACATAGAAAAACCCTGTTTTCAACTATTCAAATTGATAAATTCATGTTTATTTCGTGCGAAACGGCGATTTATGAGAAATGACGATAAAATTGCTGTTTTAAACTTGCAAAAACATAGAAAATCGCCGTTTTCAACTATTCAAACTGATAAATTCATGTTTCTTTCCTTCGAAACGGTGGATTTTTGTGAAATCACGATAAAACTGCTGTTTTAAACTAGCAAAATACGCTGTTTTCAACAATCTAAACTGACGTATTTAAAATGCTGTTTTAAACTTGCAAGAACATAGAAAACGCTGTTTTCAACTATCCAAACTGATAAATTCATGTTTCTTTCGTGCGAAACGGCGATTTATGAGAAATGACGATAAAATTGCTGTTTTAAACTTGCAAAAACATAGAAAAACGCTGTTTTGAACTATTCAAACTGACAAATTCATGTTTCTTTCGTGCGAAACGATGATTTATGAGAAATGACGATAAAATTGCTGTTTTAAACTTGCAAAAACATAGAAAAACCCTGTTTTCAACTATTCAAATTGATAAATTCATGTTTATTTCGTGCGAAACGGCGATTTATGAGAAATGACGATAAAATTGCTGTTTTAAACTTGCAAAAACATAGAAAATCGCCGTTTTCAACTATTCAAACTGATAAATTCATGTTTCTTTCCTTCGAAACGGTGGATTTTTGTGAAATCACGATAAAACTGCTGTTTTAAACTAGCAAAATACGCTGTTTTCAACAATCTAAACTGACGTATTTAAAATGCTGTTTTAAACTTGCAAGAACATAGAAAACGCTGTTTTCAACTATCCAAACTGATAAATTCATGTTTCTTTCGTGCGAAACGGCGATTTATGAGAAATGACGATAAAATTGCTGTTTTAAACTTGCAAAAACATAGAAAAACGCTGTTTTCAACTATTCAAACTGATAAATTCATGTTTCTTTCGTTCGAAACGGTGGATTTTTGTGAAATCACGATAAAACTGCTGTTTTAAACTTGCAAAAACATAGAAAAACACTGTTTTGAACTATTTAAACTGACAAATTCATGTTTCTTTCGTGCGAAACGGCGATTTATGAGAAATGACGATAAAATTGCTGTTTAAACTTGTAAAAACATAGAAAAACGCTGTTTTCAACTATTCAAACTGATAAATTCATGTTCTTTCGTGCGAAACGGCGATTTATGAGAAATGACGATAAAATTGCTGTTTTAAACTTGCAAAAACATAGAAAAACACTGTTTTGAACTATTCAAACTGACAAATTCATGTTTCTTTCGTGCGAAACCGGCGATTTATGAGAAATGACGATAAAATTGTTGTTTTAAACTTGCAAAAACATAGAAAAACCTTGTTTTCAACTATTCAAATTGATAAATTCATGTTTCTTTCGTGCGAAACGGCGATTTATGAGAAATGACGATAAAATTGCTGTTTTAAACTTGCAAAAACATAGAAAAACGCTGTTTTGAACTATTCAAACTGACAAATTCATGTTTCTTTCGTGCGAAACGGCGATTTATGAAAAATGACGATAAAATTGCTGTTTTAAACTTGCAAAAACATAGAAAAACGCTGTTTTGAACTATTCAAATTGACAAACTCATGTTTCTTTCGTGCGAAACGGCGATTTATGAGAAATAACGATAAAATTGCTGTTTTAAACTTGCAAAAACATAGAAAAACGCTATTTTGAACTATTTAAACTGACAAATTCATGTTTCTTTCGTGCGAAACGGCGATTTATGAGAAATGACGATAAAATTGCTGTTTAAACTTGCAAAAACATAGAAAAACGCTGTTTTGAACTATTCAAACTGACAAATTCATGTTCTTTTCGTGCGAAACGGCGATTTATGAGAAATGACGATAAAATTGCTGTTTTAAACTTGCAAAAACATAGAAAAACGCTGTTTTCCACTATTCAGACTGATAAATTCATGTTACTTTCCTGCGAACGGCGATATATGAAAAATGACGATAAAATTGCTGTTTAAACTTGCAAAAACTTAGAAAAACGCTGTTTTAAACTATTCAAACTGATAAATTCATGTTTCTTTCGTGCGAAACGGCGATTTATGAGAAATGACGATAAAATTGCTGTTTTAAACTTCCAAAAACATAGAAAAACGCTGTTTTGAACTATTCAAACTGACAAATTCATGTTTCTTTCGTGCGAAACGATGATTTATGAGAAATGACGATAAAATTGCTGTTTTAAACTTGCAAAAACATAGAAAAACCCTGTTTTCAACTATTCAAATTGATAAATTCATTATTCTTTCGTGCGAAACGGCGATTTATGAGAAATGACGATAAAATTGCTGTTTTAAACTTGCAAAAACATAGAAAAACGCTGTTTTCAACTATTCAAACTGATAAATTCATGTTTCTTTCGTTCGAAACGGTGGATTTTTGTGAAATCACTATAAAACTGCTGTTTTAAACTTGCAAAAACATAGAAAAACACTGTTTTGAACTATTTAAACTGACAAATTCATGTTTCTTTCGTACGAAACGGCGATTTATGAGAAATGACGATAAAATTGCTGTTTTAAACTTGCAAAAACATAGAATAACGCTGTTTTGAACTATTCAAACTGACAAATTCATGTTTCTTTCGTGCGAAACGGCGATTTATGAGAAATGACGATAAAATTGCTGTTTTAAACTTGCAAAAACATAGAAAAACGCTGTTTTCCACTATTCAGACTGATAAATTCATGTTACTTTCCTGCGAAACGGCGATTTATGAAAAATGACGATAAAATTGCTGTTTAAACTTGCAAAAACATAGAAAAACGCTGTTTTCAACTATTCAAACTGATAAATTCATGTTTCTTTCGTGCGAAACGG